>JAVLUU010000880.1:0-85557 GCA_032206185.1 Columba guinea
ACCCTTGGGGACATCATGGGGACACTATGGGGACACCAGGACACCATGGGGACAGCATAGGGGTGGCCTGGGGACACATGGGCAGCATGGGGACACCCCTGGGGACACCTTGGGGACATCATGGGGACACCATGGGGGTGGCACAGGGACACAATGGGGACATCAGGACACCCTGGGGACATCATGGGGACACCAGGACACCCTGGGGACACCATAGGGGTGGCCTGGGGACACAGGGACATCATGGGGACACCATGGGGACCTCATGGGGACACAGGGACACCCTTGGGGACACCCCCAGGGACACCCTGGGGACACGGGGACATCATGGGGACACCATGGGGACACCATGGGGACACAGGGACACCCTGGGGACACTCTGGGGACACGGGGACATCATGGGGACATCATGGGGACACAGGGACAGTGTGGGGACATCACAGGGACACCATAGGGGTGGCCTGGGGACATTGTGGAGACATCAGGACACCCTTGGGGACATCATTGGGGTGGCCTGGGGACACAGGGACACCCTGGGGACACTCTGGGGACACGGGGACACCATGGGGACACCCTGGGGACACCACAGGGGTGGCCTGGGGACACAGGGACATCATGGGGACATCATGGGGACCTCATGGGGACACAGGGACACCTGGGGACACTCTGGGGACACGGGGACACCATGGGGACACCCAGGGGACACCACAGGGGGGCCTGGGGTCACAGGGACACCCTTGGGGACATCATGGGGTCACCATGGGGACACCAGGACACCCCAAACGCGGCCCGAGGGCCCCGGGGCCGCCCCCGAACGCACCTGGGGCTGCAGCGACCGCCCCGCAGCTGCTCCTGAGGTGAAATGAGGCGCGAAGCGGCCGGAGCGTGGGGTGGGCGGGACCCCGAGGCGCCTCGGCCAATGGGAGCGCGGCGCCTCGCCCGCCCAGCCAATGAGAGCGCAGCGCCTCGCCCGCCCAGCCAATGGGAGCGCGACGGACCTTTGCGCACGGCCCCAGGGCCGCCCTCAGGGGGCGTTTTGCGCACGGCCCCCGGGGGGTTCTCGGGGGGTTCCGCGGGTGATTCCCAGACACCAAAACCCGCTCGATTCGCCCCAAAAGGCGCCGCGGTGACGTCAAGCCCGCCCGCCCCCCCCCCACCCCGGGGGGGGCCCCCTCAGCCGCCTGCCCGGCAAGCTTCCCTTGCGGCCTATCAGAACGCGGCTTTCAACCTCCCGGCGGGGCGCTGAGCCAATCAGCGCCGCTCTTGCAAAGAGGGGCGCTCCCCGCCCTTTCCGCGCGGCAACCAATCAGCGGCGACCGGGCGAGGCGGAACGTTCCAATCCCACCTCCCGGAGGGGGGAGCAGGGGGGGGGGGTTGAGGGGGGGGGGGGGGGGAGACACGTGGTGCCGTAACGCACCATTACGCTAGCGAGGGGAGGGGTGTGGGGAGGGGGGAGTAGAGTTGTCCCGCCCCCTCTCCGCGCCCATTGGTCAACGCGCAGTCTCGCCGCCGCGGATTGGTGGCGGCGCTCTCGCGAGAGCCGCAGCGCGGCTCTTAGCCCGGCGCGGTCCTAAACTCCGCCTCTTCGTGCGGGGCCGAGCGGGGAAGCGGCGGCGCGGTCGGTAACGGGGGCGCTATCGGGGCGGGTTTGGGGTGAATCCCGGGCCTGGGCCCGGGAACGGGGGGCTGAGCGGCCGCTGTGTCCCCGCAGATGCCGGGGGTGACGGTGAAGGACGTGAACCAGCAGGAGTTCGTGAGGGCGTTGGCTGCTTTCCTCAAGAAGTGAGGGGATGGGGGGGGGGGGGGGGGGGGGGCGGGACCGGATTGGGGGGGGAACCGGATGGGGGGGGGAGGGAACCGGATTGGGGGGGAACCGGATTGGGGGGAACCGGATTGGGGGGGGGGGGGGTCCTAAAGGGGTTCCCTGGGTCCTTAAAGGGGATCCCCATGGTCCTAAAGGGATTCCTGGGGGTTCCCCGTGGTCTTAAAAGGGTTTCCCCGTGGTCCTTAAGGGGTTCCCTGGGTCCTAAAGGGGATCCTCATGGTCCTAAAGGGGTTCCTGGTGGCTCCCCATGGTCCTAAAGGGGATCCCCATGGTCCTTAAGGGGCTCCCCGGGGCTCCCCCGTGGTCCTAAAGGGATCCCCATGATTCTAAAGGGGCTCCCCATGGTCCTAAAGGGGTTCCTGGTGGCTCCCCAGGGTCCTAAAGGGGATCCCATGGTCCTAAAGGGGTTCCCTGGGTCCTAAAGGGTTTCTGGGTGCTCCCCCATGGTCCTAAAGGGGCTCCCCATGGTCCTAAAGGGGTTCCCTGGGTCCTAAAGGGGTTCTTGGGGGCTCCCCATGGTCCTTAAGGGGCTCCCCGGGGCTCCCCCATGGTCCTAAAGGGATCCTCATGGTACTAAAGGGATCCCCCATGATTCTAAAGGGGCTCCCCAGGGTCCTAAAGGGGTTCCTGGGGGCTCCCCGGGGTCCTAAAGGGGCTCCCCGGGGTCCTAAAGGGGCTCCCCAGGGTCCTAAAGGGGATCCCCATGGTCCTAAAAGGGTTCCTGGTGGCTCCCCATGGTCCTAAAGGGCTTCCCAGGGTCCTAAAGGGGTTTCTGAGTGCTCCCCCATGGTCCTAAAGGGGCTCCTCATGGTCCTAAAGGGGATCCCCAGGGTCCTAAAGGGGTTCCCAGGGTCCTAAAAGGATCCCCATGGTCCTAAAAGGGTTCCTGGGGGTTCCCCCATGGTGCTAAAGGGATCCCCGTGGTTCTAATTGGGTCCCCAAGGTCCTTAAGGTTCTTGGGGGTTCCCCAGGGTCCTAAAGGGCTCCCCATGGTCCTTAAGGGGTTTCTGGGGGCTCCCCAGGGTCCTAAAGGGCTCCCTGTGGTTCTAATTGGGTCCCCATGGTCCTTAAGGGGTTTCTGGGGGCTCCCCAGGTCCTAAAGGGATTCCCATGGTCCTAAAGGGATCCCTGGAGGCTCCCCCATGGTCCTAAAGGGGCTCCCCAGGGTACTAAAGGGATCCCCATGATTGTAAAGGGGTTCCCCATGGTCCTAGAGGGATTCCCAGGGGTTCCCCATGGTTCTAATTGAGTCCCCCGTGGTCCTAAAGGGGTTCCTGAGGGCTCCCCCAGGGTCCTAAAGGGATCCCCATGGCCCCAAAGGGGTCCTGAAGGGGCTCCCCAAGTCCTAAAGGGATCCCCATGGTCCTAAAGGGGTTCCCTGGGTCCTTAAAGGGCTCCCCATGGTCCTAAAGGGGTTCTTGGGGGCTCCCCAGGGTCCTAAAGGGCTCCCCATGGTCCTTAAGGGGTTTCTGGGGGCTCCCCGTGGTTCTAATTGAGTCCCCATGGTCCTTAAGGGGTTTCTGGGGGCTCCCCAGGGTCCTAAAGGGCTCCCCATGGTCCTAAAGGGTTTTCCTGGGGGTTCCCCAGGGTCCTTAAGGGGTTCCCCGGGTCCTAAAGGGATTCCCATGGTCCTAAAGGGATCCCTGGAGGCTCCCCCATGGTCCTAAAGGGGCTCCCCAGGGTACTAAAGGGCTCCCCATGATTCTAAAGGGGTTCCCCATGGTCCTAAAGGGATTCCCAGGGGCTCCCCAAGGTCCCAAAGGGTTCCCCATGGTTCTAATTGAGTCCCCGTGGTCCTAAAGGGGTTCCTGAGGGCTCCCCCAGGGTCCTAAAGGGGCTCCCCATGGTCCCAAAGTGCTCTTGGGGGTGGTCCCTGTGTCTTGGGGGGTGTCCCCGGGGGTGTCCCCGGTGCCATTACCGGTGGTTTCCCCCCCCCCCCCCCCCCCCCGCCCAGGTCGGGAAAGCTGAAGGTTCCGGAATGGGCCGACACGGTGAAACTGGCCAAGCACAAGGAGCTGGCGCCGTATGATGAGAACTGGTTCTACACACGGGCCGGTGGGTACCGGGGACACCAGGGGGGGTCCCGGTTACCAGGGACACAGTGGGGGGGGTCCCGGTTACCGGCCCCCATGAGTGCCAGGTCTACCCAGGCGCTGGGGTGGGGGGGGGGGGTCCCCCGTTTCCCAGGCAATTCCCAGTTCTAACTGGTTCTAACCCAGTGTACGGGGGGGTTCCCAGTTCCCCCTGACCCTGTTCTATCCCCCTCAGCATCACTGGGAGTTTCCCAGTGTGTTACTGGGAGTTATTCCCAGTTCTAATTCCCCCCTATTTGTTGGTACCTCCCCATGGGCTGCCAGGTCTACCCAGGGCTGGGTCTCCTGAAGTGGGGTGGGGGGGGTCCCCGTTTCCCAGTCCATTCCAGTTCTAACTGGGTTCTAACCCAGTGTATGGGGGGGTTCCCAGTTCCCACTAACCCTGTTCTATCCTCCCCAGCATCACTGGGGGGTTCCCAGTGTGTTCCCAGTTCTAACCCCCCATTTCTTGTACCTCCCCATGGGCTGCCATGTCTACCCAGGTGCTTGTGGGGGGTCCCCATTTCCCAGTCCATTCCCAGTTCTAACTGGTTCTAACCCAGTGTACGGGGGCGTTCCCAGTTCCCCTTGACCCTGTTCTATCCCCCTCAGACATCACTGGGAGTTTCCCAGTGTGTTACTGGGAGTTATTCCCAGTTCTAACTCCCCCCTATTTGTTGGTACCTCCCCATGGGCTGCCAGGTCTACCCAGGGCTGGGTCTCCTGAAGTGGGGTGGGGGGGGGTCCCCGTTTCCCAGTCCATTCCAGTTCTAACTGGGTTCTAACCCAGTGTATGGGGGGGTTCCCAGTTCCCCCCCGACCCTGTTCTATCCCCCCCACCTCACTGGGGGGTTCCCAGTGTGTTCCCAGTTCTAACCCCCCACATTTCTTGGTACCCCTCCCCATGGGCTGCCATGTCTACCCAGGTGCTTGTGGCGGGGGTCCCCATTTCCCAGTCCATTCCCAGTTCTAACTGGGTTCTAACCCAGTGTACGGGGGGGTTCCCAGTTCCCCCCTGACCCTGTTCTATCCCCCCCAGCATCACTGGGAGTTTCCCAGTGTGTTACTGGGAGTTATTCCATTCCTGGTTCCCAGTTCCATTCCTGGTTCCCAGTTCCATTCCTGGTTCCCAGTTCCATTCCAGTTCTAACCCTGGTTCCCAGTTCCATCCCGGTTCTAATCCTGGTTCCCGGTTCTAATCCTGGTTCCCGGTTCCAATCCCAGTTCTAATCCCTGGTTCCCAGTTCTAATCCTGGTTCCCAGTTCCATTCCAGTTCTAATCCTGGTTCCCGGTTCTAAATCCTGGTTCCCAGTTCTAATCTCAGTTCCCAGTTCCATCCCGGTTCCAATCCTGGTTCCCGGTTCCAATCCTGGTTCCCAGTTCCATCCCAGTTCTAATCCTGGTTCCCAGTTCTAATCTTGGTTCCCAGTTCCATCCCAATTCTAACCCTGATTCCCTGTTCCATCCCAGTTCTAATCCTGGTTCCCAGCTCCAATCCCGGTTCTAATCCCGGTTCCCATTTCCATCCCGGTTCTAATCCTGGTTCCCAGTTCTAATCCTGGTTCCCAGTTCCAATCCCGGCTCTAATCCCGGTTCCCAGTTCCATTCCAGTTCTAATCCCGGTCCCAGTTCCATTCCAGTTCTAATCCCCGGTTCCCAGTTCCATTCCAGTTCTAATCTCAGTTCCCAGGTCCATCCTGGTTCCCGGTTCCAATCCTGGTTCCCAGTTCCATTCCAGTTCTGACCCTGGTTACCAGTTCTGACCCTGATTCCTTGTTCCATCCCAGTTCTAATCCTGGTTCCCAGCTCCAATCCCGGTTTTAATCCCGGTTCCCAGTTCCATGCCGGTTCTAATTCTGGTTCCCAGTTCTAATCCTGGTTCCCAGTTCCATCCCACTTCCAACCCCCCCGTACAGGGGGGTTTTCAGGTTCCAACCCCCCCGTACAGGGGGTTTTTGGGTTCCAACACCCCCCCGTACAGGGGGGTCCCCCAGTTCTAACGCCATGTTTCTGTCCCCCCGCAGCGTCAGCCGCCCGTCACCTCTACCTGCGCGGCGGCACGGGCTCGGGCGCCCTGACTGCGGTCTACAGGGGGTTTCCCCACTTCCAACCCCCCCGTACAGGGGGTTTTCAGGTTTCAACCCCCCCGTACAGGGGGGTTTTGGGGTTTCTAAGGCCATGTTTCTGCCCCCCCACAGCGTCGGCCCGCCCGTCACCTCTACCTGCGCGGCGGTGCGGGCTCGGGCGCCCTGACCGCGGTCTACAGGGGGGGGGTTCCCCACTTCCAACCCCCCCGTACAGGGGGGTTTTTGGGTTCCAACCCCCCCGTACAGGGGGGTTTTCAGGTTCCAACCCCCCCGTACAGGGGGGTTTTCGGGTTCCAACGCCCCTGTACAGGGGGGTCCCCCAGTTCTAACGCCATATTTGTGTCCCCCCGCAGCGTCGGATGCCCGTCACCTCTACCTGCGGGGCGGCGCGGGCTCGGGCGCCCTGACTGCGGTCTACAGGGGGGGGTTCCCCACTTCCAACCCCCCCGTACAGGGGGGTTTTTTGGGTTCCAACCCCCCCGTACAGGGGGGTTTTCGGGTTCCAACCCCCCCGTACAGGGGGGTCCCCCAGTTCTAACGCCATATTTGTGTCCCCCCACAGCATCGGCCGCCCGTCACCTCTACCTGCGCGGCGGCGCGGGCTCGGGTGCCCTGACCGCGGTCTATGGGGGGCGGCAGCGCCGCGGCGTCCGGCCCAGCCGCTTCAGCCGCGGGTCGGGTTCGGTGGCGCGCCGGGGTGCTGCAGGGCGCTCGAGGGGCTGCGCATGGTGGAGAGAGACCAGGACGGGTCAGTTTGGGGCTAAAAAGGCCTTTTTTGGGGCTTTTATGGGGCTTTATGGCTTTGGTTTCTTGTTTGGGGCGTTATGGGGTGGTTTGGGGGGTGTGAAATCCCTGGGTTTCCCTTTAAAATCTGGTTTTCCCGCCAAAAATGTCCCTCCCCCCCACCCAGTGTTTTTCCCGCCAAAAATGTGCACCCCCACCCAGTGTTTTTACGCCAAAAATGTTCCCCCCCCACCCAGTGTTTTTACTGCCAAAAATGTTCCCCCCCCACCCAGTGTTTTTCCCACCAAAATGATCCCCCCCACCCAGTGTTTTTCCCGCCAAAAATGTCCCCCCCCCCCCCCCGGTGTTTTTCCCGCCAAAAATGTTCCCCCCCCCCCCCCAGTGTTTTTCCCGCCAAAATGATCCCCCCCCACCCAGTGTTTTTCCCGGCCAAAAATGTCCCCCCCCCCCAGTGTTTTTCCCACCATAAATGCCCCCCCCACACAGTGTTTTTCCCGCCAAAAATGTCCCCCCCCCAGTGTTTTTCCCGCCAAAAATGTCCCACCCCACCCAGTGTTTTTCCTGCCAAAATGATCCCCCCCCACAGTGTTTTTCCCGCCAAAACTGTTCCCCCCCCCCCCCAGTGTTTTTCCCGCCAAAAAATCCCCCCCCCAGTGTTTTTCCAGCCAATAAGGTCCCCCCCGCAGTGTTTTTCCCGCCAAAAAAGTCCCCCCACCCAGTATTTTTCCCGCCAAAAATGTTGTGTCCCCCCCCCAGTTTTCCCGCCAACCCCCCCCAGTTTTCCTGCCAATCCCCCCCCAATTTTCCCGCCAAAATGCCCCTTTTTTGCCCAAAAAATCCCCATTTCCCCCAAAAAATCCTCAGTTTCTTCCCCCAAAAATCCACATTTTCCCGCCAAAACTCCCCCCCCAGATTTTCCCGCCAAAACTACCCCCCCCCCGATTTTCCCGCCAAAACTCCCCCCCAGATTTTTCCGACAACCCCCAAAAATCCTCAATTTCTTCCCCCAAAATGCACATTTTTTCGCCCCCCCGCCAAAATTCCCCCCCATTTTCCCCGCCAAAATTCCCTTTCCCCCCCAAAAAATCCTCTATTTTTTCCCGGCCAAAATTCCCCCCATTTTCCCGCCAAAAATTCCCTTTCCCCCCCAAAAATCCTCTATTTTTTTCCCGCCAAAACCCGCCCCCCTCTTTTCCCAACCAAAATTCCCCCCGATTTTCCCGCCAAAATTCCCCCCCGATTTTCCCCCCCAAAAATCTTCTATTTCTTCCCGTCAAAACCCACCCCCCCCCATTTTCCCGCCAAAACGCCCCGTTTTCCCCGCCCTTTCCCCCCCCACATCTATTTCTCGCTTCTGACCCCGTTTTTCCCGCTTTTCGCCCCATTTTCCAGGGGGCGCAAACTGACCCCCCAGGGCCAGCGCGACTTGGACCGAATCGCCGGGCAGGTGCGTTTTGGGGCGAATTCCTGCGATTTTGGGCAAAACCCCCCCCAGTCGGGGATTTTTGGGGGGTTTTTTGCCCATTTTTGGGGGGTTTTTTGCCCATTTTTGGGGGTTTTTGCCTCGTTTTCAGGTGGCGGGCCGCCAGCAAGAAGCACTGAGGAACCAATAAAGGATTTGAACGATGGTTTTGGGGTGAAATGAACCAAAAATGGGGAAAATGGGCCCGAAATGGTGGGAAATGGGCCCAAAATGAGGGAGAAATGGCCCCAAAATGGCGGGAAAAAGGTCCCAAAATGGTGATTAATGGGCCCAAAATGGGGGGAAATGGACTTAAAATGGAGGTAAATCAACCCAAAATGAGGGAAAATGGCCCCAAAATGGGGGAAATTGGCCCCAAAAATGGGGAGAAATTGTCTTAAAATGGAGATAAATGGACCCCAAATGAGGGAAAATGGCCCCAAAATGGGGGTTAAATGGACTTAAAATGGCGGGAAAAGGTCCTGAAATGGGGAGAAATGGACCCAAAATGAGGGAAAATGGGCCCAAAATGGGGGAAAATTGATTAAAAATGGGGTTAAATGGCCCCAAAATGAGGAGAAATGGACTTAAAATGGAGAGAAATGGACCCAAAATGGGGGAAAATGGCCCCAAAATGGGGGAAATTGGCCCCAAAATGGGGAGAAATTGGCTTAAAATGGAGATAAATGGACCCAAAATGGGGGTTAAATGGACTTAAAATGGCGGGAAAAGGTCCTGAAATGGAGAGAAATGGACCCAAAATGGGGGGAAATGGCCCCAAAATGAGGGAAAATGGCCCCAAAATGGGGAGAAATTGGCTTAAAATGGAGATAAATTGACCCAAAATGAGAGAAAATGGCCCCAAAATGGGGAGAAATTGATGCAAAATGGGGAGAAATGGACCCCAAAATGGGGAGAATTGGACCCAAAATGGGGGAAAATGGCCCCAAAATGGGGAAATTGGCCCCAAAATGGGGAGAAATTGGCTTAAAATGGAGATAAATGGACCCAAAATGAGGGAAAATGGCCCCAAAATGGGGGTTAAATGGACTTAAAATGGCGGGAAAAGGTCCTGAAATGGGGAGAAATGGACCCAAAATGGGGGGAAATGGCCCCAAAATAGGGAAAATTGACTTAAAATGGCGAGAAATTGGCTCAAAATGAGGGAAAATGGACTTAAAATGGGGAGAATTGGACCCAAAATAAGGGAAAATGGCCCCAAAATGGAGAGAAATGGCCCCAAAATGGCGGGAAATTGGCCCCAAAATGGGGAGAAATCGATTAAAAATGGGGATAAAGGGACCCCAAAATGAGGAGAAATTGACTTAAAATGGAGAGAAAAGGCCCCAAAATGGCGGGAAATGGCCCCAAAATGGGGAGAAATGGCCCCAAAATGAGGGAAAATGGCCCTAAATGGGGGTAAATGGACCCAGGCATCCGGGTGCCCCCTCCCCCAATAACTAGGCCCCGCCCCTTTGTTCCACCACAACCGTTTATTGGCCCGTGTGATTGGGGGGGCGGGGCTTGTTTGGCCCCCCCCCCCTTAGAGGAGGGGGCCAGAGCAGCAGGGGGAGGAGCCACGAGGCCCCGCCCACGGGGTGGCCCCGCCCCACCGGCCCCTTGGTGCTGCCCTTCCCCTCTATGGCAGATCTGCCGGCGGCCATCTTGGCGCTGACGTCACCGCTGACATCACCTTCGGCCATGTTGGTTTTGGCCTTGTTGACATCACCGTTGACCCCTATGACGTCACTGTTGACTCCCATTGACGCTTCCGTTGACCCCTGTGATGTCACTGTTAACCCCGGTGATGTCACCGGGTGACGCCTGTGACGTCACCGGTGACCCCGTTGAGGCTTCCATTGACCCCTGTGATGTCACCGTTAACCCCACTGACACTTCCGTTGACCCCCTATGACATCACCATTGACCTTGATGACATCACCATTGCCCCCGGCAGCCATATTGGTGCTGTCCTTCCCCCCATTGACATCACCATTGACCCGGATGACACTTCTGTTGACCCCTATGACATCACCATTGACCTTGATGACATCACCATTGCCGCCGGCGGCCATATTGGCGCCATCCTTCCCGCCATTGGCGCCACCATCGACATCACCGTTGACCCCCATGTTGCTTCCGTTGACCTTGATGACATCACCATTGACCTTGATGACATCACCGTTGACCTTGATGACATCACCACCTGACCTTGATGACATCACCATTGACCCTTGATGACATCACCATCGCCCCCGGCGGCCATATTGGCGTCATCCTTCCCACCACTGACATCACCGATGACATCACCGTTGACCCCCCGTGACATCACCGTTGACCCCCATGACATCACCGTTGACGCCGCTGCCCCCCGGCGGCCATCTTGGGGGTGGCGGCCATCTTGCTGGGGCCGGTGGGCGTGGCCGTGGGGGCGTGGCCGTGGGGGAGGAGCTGCAGGCGGGGCAGGTGGGGCTCGAAGAGGCCGTGGGGCCCGTTGCAGAGGTCGCCATGGCAACAGGAGCCGCTCAGCGCCGCGTCCCCGTCCCCCCGCGCCGACTCCGAGCAGTTGGCGTCGCTGGCGCAGCCGCGAACCTCGCGCCACAGCCGCCGGCCGCCTGCGGGGGGCGGGGCGTCACCCACAGGCCACGCCCACCCCCCATGGGGTCAGTTAGCCCCCGCCCACCCCCCGCTATAGGGCGGGAATTGCGGCCTGTGGGAGTAGCGAGGCCTGCGGGCAACCAGTAGGCCGCACATGGTTGCCATGGTGACCAAGAGGCCACGCCCCCATCAATGGCGGCCTATGGGTCAATTGGCCCCGCCCCCTACTCCATAGGGCGGGAATTGCGGCCTGTGGGAGTAGCGAGGCCTGCGGGCAACCAGTAGGCCGCACATGGTTTGCCATGGAGATCGATACCCCCCCCCCACACGGTTGCCATGGTGACCAGGAGGCCACGCCCCCATCAATGGCGGCCTATGGGGTCCATTGGCCACACCCCCTTGTTCCTATAGGGTCAATTAGCCCCGCCCACTCTAATAGGGCGGGAATTGCGGCCTGTGGGAGTAGTGAGGCCTGCAGGGTTGCCATGGCAACCACTAGGCCGCACTGGGTTACCATGGTGACCAGGAGGCCACACCCCCCATCCATGCCAGGCTATGGGGTCCATTGGCCACACCCCCTGTTCCTATAGGGTCAATTAGCCCCACCCACTCCTGCCATAGAGCGGGAATTGCGGCCTGTGGGAGTAGCGAGGCCTGCGGGCAACCAGTAGGCCGCACATGGTTGCCCATGGAGATCAATACCCCCCCACATGGTTGCCATGGTGACCAAGAGGCCACGCCCCCCATCAATGGCGGCCTATGGGGTCAATCGGCCCCGCCCCCCTTCCCCATAGGGTGCTCATTGGGGCCTGTGGGAGTAGCGAGGCCTGCGGGCAACCAGTAGGCCGCACTGGGTTGCCATGGTGACGAATGGCGGGAATTGGGGCCTGTGGGAGTAGCGAGGCCTGCGGGGTCGCCATGGCAACCACCCCCCCCCCCAAGCCCCCATAGCAACCCCCAGGCCCCGCCCTCTCCCTCCCATTGGCTCCCACCGCCCCGCCACCAGCCGCCGCGCTCCCCATTGGCCCCCTGCCGTGCGCGGCCCCCGCCCCCCCGCGCGCCATTGGCCGTACCCAGGGTGAGGGTGGCGTTGCCGTGGAAACAGGCGCGCTGGCGGCCGGCGCACTGAACCACGCGGGGGGCGGGAGCACGCGCCGTCGTCCGGGCAACCGAAGCAGCGCAGCCCATTGGGCGGGGCCGGGCTGGCGGGGGCTGGGGGCGGGGCCAGACATGGACCCCCCATTGACCCCCAGAACCCCCCATTGACCCCCAGAACCCCCCATTGACCCCCAGAACCCCCCCCATTGACTCCATTGACCCCCATAACCCCCCATGACCCCCATAACCCATTGACCCCACTGACCCCCCCATTGATCCCACTGACCCCCATAACCCCCCACTGACCCCCATAACCCCCCATTGACCCCCACTGACCCCCCATTGACCCCCATAACCCCCCATTGACCCCCATAACCCCCCCATTGACTCCATTGACCCCCATAACCCCCCCATTGACCCCCATAACCCCCCATTGACTCCATTGACCCCCCATTGACCCCCATAACCCCCCATTGACTCCATTGACCCCCCCATTGACCCCCATAACCCCCCATTGACTCCATTGACCCCCCATTGACTCCATTGACCCCCATAACCCCCCATGACCCCCATAACCCATTGACTCCACTGACCCCCCCATTGATCCCACTGACCCCCATAACCCCCCATTGACCCCCATAACCCCCCATTGACTCCATTGACCCCCCACTGACCCCCATAACCCCCCATTGACTCCATTGACCCCCCATTGACTCCATTGACCCCCCCACTGACCCCCATAACCCCCCATTGACTCCACTGACCCCCATAACCCCCCATTGACCCCCATAACCCCCCCATTGACTACATTGACCCCCCCACTGACCCCCATAACCCCCCATTGACCCCCATAACCCCCCATTGACTCCATTGACCCCCATTGATCCCACTGACCCCCACTGATCCCCATTGACCCCCCATTGACCCCCACTGACCCCCCATTGATCCCACTGACCCCCACTGACCCCCACTGACCCCCCCATTGACCCCACTGACCCCCCATTGATCCCACTGACCCCCACTGACCCCCCATTGACCCCACTGACCCCCCATTGATCCCACTGACCCCCACTGACCCCCCATTGACCCCACTGACCCCCCATTGATCCCACTGACCCCCACTGATCCCATTGACCCCCCCATTGACCCCCATTGATCCCCCATTGATCCCATTGACCCCCCATTGACCCCCCAGAACCCCCCATTGACCCATTGATTCCACTGACCCCCATAACCCCCCATTGACTCCACTGACCCCCCATTGACTCCATTGACCCCCATAACCCCCCATTGACCCCACTGACCCCCCATTGACTCCATTGACCCCCATAACCCCCCATTGACCCCCATAACCCATTGACCCCACTGACCCCCCATTAACCCATTGACCCCACTGACCCCCCATTGACCCCCAATGATCCCATTGACTCCCATTGACCCCATTGATCCCATTGACCCCCCATTGACCCCCACTGACCCCCACTGATCCCATTGACCCCCCATTGACCCCATTGATCCCACTGACCCCCATAACCCCCCATTGACCCCCATAACCCCCCATTGACTCCATTGACCCCCCATTGACCCCCATAACCCCCCATTGACCCCACTGACCCCCCATTGATCCCACTGACCCCCATAACCCCCCATTGACCCCCATAACCCCCCATTGACTCCATTGACCCCCATTGACCCCCCATTGATCCCCATTGATCCCATTGATCCCATTGACCCCCCATTGACCCCACTGACCCCCCATTGATCCCACTGACCCCCACTGATCCCCATTGACCCCCCATTGATCCCCATTGACCCCATTGACCCCCCATTGACCCCCATAACCCCCCATTTACCCCATTGACCCCCCATTGACCCCATTGACCCCACTGACCCCCCATTGATCCCATTGACCCCACTGACCCCCCATTGACTCCCATTGACCCCATTGACCCCCATTGACCCCCATAACCCCCCATTGACCCCACTGACCCCCCATTGATCCCATCGACCCCCATTGACCCCATTGACCCCCATTGATCCCCACAGTTCCTCCCATTGACCCCCATAACCCCCCATTGACTCCATTGACCCCCCATTGACCCCCATAACCCCCCATTGACCCCACTGACCCCCCATTGATGCCCATTGATCCATTGACCCCATTGACCCCCATTGATCCCCATTGATCCCATTGACCCCATTGACCCCCACAGTTCCTCCCATTGACCCCATTGACCCCATTGACCCCCCATTGACCCCATTGACCCCCCATTGACCCCCATAACCCCCCATTGACCCCCATTGATCCCACTGACCCCCATTGACCCCCATTGACCCCCCATTGATCCCCATTGACCCCATTGATCCCATTGACCCCCATTAATCCCCATTGACCCCCATTGATCCCATTGATCCGTTGACCCCATTGATCCCCCACAGTTCCTCCCATTGACCCCACTGACCCCACTGACCCCCCATTGATCCCCATTGACCCCATTGATCCCATTGACCCCCATTAATCCCATTGACCCTCATTGATCCCATTGATCCCGTTGACCCCATTGATCCCCACAGTTCCTCCCATTGACCCCACTGACCCCACTGACCCCCCACTGATCCCCTATTGACCCCATTGACCCCACTGACCCCCCATTGACGCCCCATTGACCCCCATTGATCCCACTGACCCCCCATTGATCCCATCGACCCCCATTGACCCCATTGACCCCCATTGATCCCCACAGTTCCTCCCATTGACCCCCATAACCCCCCATTGACTCCATTGACCCCCCATTGACCCCCATAACCCCCCATTGACCCCACTGACCCCCCATTGATGCCCATTGATCCCATTGACCCCATTGACCCCCATTGATCCCCATTGATCCCATTGACCCCATTGACCCCCACAGTTCCTCCCATTGACCCCATTGACCCCATTGACCCCCCATTGACCCCATTGACCCCCCATTGACCCCCATAACCCCCCATTGACCCCCATTGATCCCACTGACCCCCATTGACCCCCATTGACCCCCCATTGATCCCCATTGACCCCATTGATCCCATTGACCCCCATTAATCCCCATTGACCCCCCATTGATCCCATTGATCCCGTTGACCCCATTGATCCCCACAGTTCCTCCCATTGACCCACTGACCCCACTGACCCCCCATTGATCCCCATTGACCCCATTGATCCCATTGACCCCCATTAATCCCCATTGACCCTCATTGATCCCATTGATCCCGTTGACCCCATTGATCCCCACAGTTCCTCCCATTGACCCCACTGACCCCACTTGACCCCCCACTGATCCCCTATTGACCCCATTGACCCCCCACATAACCCCCCATTGACCCCACTGACCCCCCCACTGACCCCCATTGATCCCCATTGATCCCCATTGACCACATTGGCCCCATTGACCCCCACAGTTCCTCCCATTGACCCCCATTGACCCCACTGACCCCCCATTGACCCCCGTTGACCCCCCACTAACCCCATTGATCCCATTGACCCCCATTGACCCCATTGACCCCCATTGACTCCCATTGATCCCCCATTGACCCCATTGATCCCCACTGACCCCATTGATCCCCATTGACCCCATTGACCCCCCATTGATCCTCATTGACCCCATTGATCCCCATTGACCCCCCCGATCCCATTGATCCCATTGACCTGATTGACCCCCATTGACCCCACTGACCCCATTGATCCCATTGACCCCATTGCCCCCCCCATTGACCCCACTGACCCCCATTGATCCCCCCATTTCCTCCCATTGACCTGACTGACCCCATAGACCCCCATTGCCCCCTTGCCCCGCCCACTTCCGGTGCGTACCGACGTCTGCAGCGCCTCTTCCTGCCCGAGCGGAAGTTCCGCATTGCAGCCCCGCCCCTCCCGGCAGTGGCGCCGGCGGGAAAACAGCACGAGCCCGGCCAGCTGCAGCGCGCGGGCGTGGCTTCCGGGCTGGCCCCGCCCACAGCCCCGCCCCCCCAGCCAGAACCCGCCGTGGCCTGCGGAGGGACCCAGGAGTTCGGGAGGGACCCAGGAGTGCCCCAGGGACCCAAATAGGGGACCCAGGAGTTCGGGAGGGACCCAGGAGTACCCCAAGGGACCCAAATAGGGGACCCAGGAGTTCGGGAGACCCCTCATCCCCCCCCCCCCAATATGGGACCCAGGCGTCCGGGCCCCACACCCCTCATAGGGGACCCAGGAGTTCGGGAGGGGGACCCAGGAGTGCCCCAGGGACCCAGGCATCCGGGCCCCATAGAAGGGACCCAGGCGTCCGGGGGACCCCCCATCCCCCCTCATAGGGGACCCAGGCGTTCGGGACCCCCTTCCCCCCCTATAAAAAGGGACCCAGGCGTCCGGGACTGCCCCATCCCCCCCCCCCATATGGGACCCAGGGGTCCGGCCCCACACCCCCCATAGGGGACCCAGGAGTTCGGGAGGGACCCAGGAGTGCCCAGGGACCCAAACAGGGGACCCAGGAGTTCGGGAGGGACCCAGGCGTCCGGGACTCACTCCAGGCCACCCGCCCCCAGGGCCTCGACGCAGACGTCACTTCCTGTGGGGCAGGTGACGAGCTCCGCCCCACGGCAGCTGCCGGCGTCCGACCCACAGCTCAGGCACTGCAGCCCCATGGAGCCTGCCCCATAGATTGACCCATAGATTGACCCATAGGGACCCATAGGGACCCATAGAGACCCATAGGGACCCATAGGGACCCATAGGGACCGACCCACAGCTCAGGCACTGCAGCCCCATGGAGCCTGCCCCATAGATTGACCCATAGATTGACCCATAGGGACCCATAGGGACCATAGAGACCCATAGGGACCCATAGGGACCCATAGGGACCGACCCACAGCTCAGGCACTGCAGCCCCATGGAGCCTGCCCCATAGATTGACCCATAGATTGACCCATAGGGACCCATAGGGACCATAGAGTGACCCATAGAGACCAATAGGGACCCATAGGGACCCATAGGGACCGACCCACAGCTCAGGCACTGCAGCCCCATGGAGCCTGCCCCATAGATTGACCCATAGAGTGACCCATAGATTGACCCATAGGGACCCATAGGGACCATAGAGTGACCCATAGAGACCCATAGAGACCAATAGGGACCCATAGGGACCGACCCACAGCTCAGGCACTGCAGCCCCATGGAGCCTGCCCCATAGATTGACCCATAGATTGACCCATAGATTGACCCATAGGGACCATAGAGTGACCCATAGAGACCCATAGGGACCAATAGGGACCCATAGGGACGGACCCACAGCGCAGGCACTGCAGCCCCATGGAGCCTGCCCCATAGATTGACCCATAGATTGACCCATAGATTGACCCATAGGGACCCATAGGGACCCATAGGGACCATAGAGTGACCCATAGAGACCCATAGGGACCCATAGGGACCGACCCACAGCTCAGGCACTGCAGCCCCATGGAGCCTGCCCCATAGATTGACCCATAGATTGACCCATAGGGACCATAGGGACCATAGAGTGACCCATAGAGACCCATAGAGACCAATAGGGACCCATAGAGACCCATAGGGACCGACCCACAGCTCAGGCACTGCAGCCCCATGGAGCCTGCCCCATAGATTGACCCATAGATTGACCCATAGGGACCATAGAGTGACCCATAGAGACCCATAGGGACCAATAGGGACCCATAGGGACCGACCCACAGCGCAGGCACTGCAGCCCCATGGAGCCTGCCCCATAGATTGACCCATAGATTGACCCATAGGGACCATAGAGTGACCCATAGAGACCCATAGGGACCAATAGGGACCCATAGGGACCGACCCACAGCGCAGGCACTGCAGCCCCATGGAGCCTGCCCCATAGATTGACCCATAGATTGACCCATAGATTGACCCATAGATTGACCCATAGGGACCCATAGGGACCATAGAGTGACCCATAGAGACCCATAGGGACCAATAGGGACCCATAGGGACCGACCCACAGCTCAGGCACTGCAGCCCCATGGAGCCTGCCCCATAGATTGACCCATAGATTGACCCATAGGGACCATAGGGACCATAGAGTGACCCATAGAGACCCATAGAGACCAATAGGGACCCATAGGGACCCATAGGGACCGACCCACAGCTCAGGCACTGCAGCCCCATGGAGCCTGCCCCATAGATTGACCCATAGAGTGACCCATAGGGACCCATAGAGACCAATAGGGACCCATAGATTGACCATAGGGACCCATAGGGACCCATAGATTGACTCATAGAGACCCATAGAGTGACCCATAGAGACCCATAGAGTGACCCATAGGGACCCATAGGGACCGACCCACAGCTCAGGCACTGCAGCCCCATGGAGCCTGCCCCATAGATTGACCCATAGATTGACCCATAGGGACCCATAGGGACCATAGAGTGACCCATAGAGACCCATAGAGACCAATAGGGACCCATAGGGACCGACCCACAGCGCAGGCACTGCAGCCCCATAGACCCTGCCCCATAGATTGACCCATAGAGACCATAGAGTGACCCATAGAGACCCATAGAGTGACCCATAGAGAGACTCATAGATGGATACGGACCCATAGAGCCTGCCCCATAGATATAGACCCATAGATACAGACCCATAGAGACTGCCCCATAGAGCCCTGGTACCCACCCAGCCCCACAAGTGCCCTCGGCCCCCCAAGTCCCCAGCTCCCCAAGCCCCCTGCCCCACACCTGCCCCCCAAGTGCCCCCCATGTCCCCAGCCCCCCAAGTGCCCCCATGTCCCCCATCCCCCCATGTGCCCCATAAGTCCCCAGCCCCCCAAGTGCCCCCCATGTCCCCAGCCCCCCAAGTGCCCCCAGCCCCCCAAGTGCCCCCCATGTCCCCAGCCCCCCAAGTGCCCCCCATGTCCCCCAGCCCCCCAAGTGCCCCACATGTCCCCAGCCCCACAAGTTCCCCCCAACCCCCCCAGCCCCCCAAGTGCCCCACATGTTCCCCAGCCCCACAAGTGCCCCCCATGTCCCCCAGCCCCACAAGTGCCCCCCATGTCCCTCAGCCCCCCAAGTGCCCCCCATGTCCCCCAAGTGCCCCCCATGTCCCCCAGCCCCACAAGTGCCCCCCAAGTTCCCCCAGCCCCCCCATGTGCCCCATAAGTCCCCCAGCCCCCCAAGTGCCCCCCATGTCCCCCAGCCCCCCAAGTGCCCCCCCATGTCCCCCAAGTGCCCCCATGTCCCCCAGCCCCCCAAGTTCCCCCAGCCCCCCATGTGCCCCATAAGTCCCCAGCCCCCCAAGTGCCCCATAAGTTCCCAGCCCCCCAAGTGCCCCCCATGTCCCCAGCCCCCCAAGTGCCCCATAAGTCCCCCAGCCCCCCAAGTGCCCCCCATGTCCCCCAGCCCCCCAAGTGCCCCCCCATGTCCCCCAAGTGCCCCCATGTCCCCCAGCCCCCCAAGTTCCCCCAGCCCCCCATGTGCCCCATAAGTCCCCAGCCCCCCAAGTGCCCCATAAGTTCCCAGCCCCCCAAGTGCCCCCCATGTCCCCAGCCCCCCAAGTGCCCCATAAGTCCCCCAGCCCCCCAAGTGCCCCCCATGTCCCCCAGCCCCCCAAGTGCCCCATAAGTCCCCAGCCCCCCAAGTGCCCCCCATGTCCCCAGCCCCCCAAGTGCCCCCATGTCCCCAGCCCCACAAGTGCCCCCCATGTCCCCAGCCCCCCAAGTGCCCCATAAGTCCCCAGCCCCCCAAGTGCCCCACATGTCCCCAGCCCCACAAGTTCCCCCAACCCCCCCAGCCCCCCAAGTGCCCCCCATGTCCCCAGCCCCCCAAGTGCCCCATAAGTCCCCAGCCCCCCAAGTTCCTCCCAGCCCCTCAAGTGCCCCCCATGTCCCCAGCCCCCCAAGTGCCCCCCCATGTCCCCAGCCCCCCAAGTTCCTTCCAGCCCCCCAAGTGCCCCCCATGTCCTCAGCCCCCCAAGTGCCCCATAAGTCCCCCAGCCCCCCAAGTGCCCCCATGTCCCCAGCCCCCCAAGTGCCCCATAAGTCCCCAGCCCCCCAAGTGCCCCCCATGTCCCCCAGCCCCCCAAGTGCCCCCCATGTCCCCCAGCCCCCCAAGTGCCCCCCAAGTTCCCCCAGCCCCCCAAGTGCCCCCCCATGTCCCCCAAGTGCCCCCCATGTCCCCAGCCCCCCAAGTGCCCCCAGCCCCCCAAGTGCCCCCCATGTCCCCCAAGTGCCCCCCATGTCCCCAGCCCCCCAAGTTCCCCCAGCCCCCCAAGTGCCCCATAAGTCCCCCAGCCCCCCAAGTGCCCCCCATGTCCCCCAAGTGCCCCCCATGTCCCCCAGCCCCCCAAGTGCCCCCCAAGTTCCCCCAGCCCCCCAAGTGCCCCCCCATGTCCCCCAAGTGCCCCCCATGTCCCCAGCCCCCCAAGTGCCCCCAGCCCCCCAAGTGCCCCCCATGTCCTCAGCCCCCCAAGTGCCCCATAAGTCCCACAGCCCCCCAAGTCCCACCTGGCGGCAGCAGCAGCAGCAGCAGCAGCAGCAGGGGGGGGAGGATCCGCAGCCCCCCCGGCGCTGCCCCCCCGGCCCGGCCCCACATCGCGGCTGTTCCGTGGGGCGCGGCCGCCGCCCCCACTTATGGGCGCGGGAAGCGGGCGGGGCGGGGGCGGGGCCGCCGGGGGGGGCCCCGCCCCATAGGGGTCAATGACCCGCGGAGCCGGCCCCATAGGTCCTGCCCCATAGATCCTGCCCCATAGATCCTGCCCCGTAGAGCTCTGCTATGGCCCAGCCCCATAGGACCTGCCCCATAGATCCTGCCCCATAGATCCTGCCCCATAGATCCTGCCCCATAGATACTGCCCCACAGAGCTGCCCCCATAATCCTGCCCCATAGATACTGCCCCACAGAGCTGCCCCCATAATCCTGCCCCATAGATCCTGCCCCATAGAGCTGTGCTATAGCCCAGCCCCATAGATCCTGCCCCATAGGTCATGCCCCATATGTCCTGCCCCATAGAGCTGCCCCCATAACCCTGCCCCATAGATGCTGCCCCATAGAGCTTTACTATAGCCCAGCCCCATAGATCCAGCCCCGTAGGTCCTGCCCCATAGAGCTGTGCTGTAGCCCAGCCCCATAGATCCTGCCCCATAGATCCTGCCCCACGGAGCTGTGCTATAGCTCAGCCCCATAGATCCTGCCCCATAGATCCTGCCCCATAGAGCTGTGCTATAGCCCAGCCCCATAGATCCTGCCCCATAGATCCTGCCCCATAGAGCTGTGCTATAGCTCAGCCCCATAGATCCTGCCCCATAGGTCCTGCCCCATAGAGCTTTACTATAGCCCAGCCCCATAGGTCCTGCCCCATATGTCCTGCCCCATAGAGCTGTGCTATAGCTCAGCCCCATAGATCCTGCCCCATAGAGCTTTACTATAGCCCAGCCCCATAGATCCAGCCCCGTAGGTCCTGCCCCATAGAGCTGTGCTGTAGCCCAGCCCCATAGATCCTGCCCCATAGAACCTGCCCCACGGAGCTGTGCTATAGCTCAGCCCCATAGATCCTGCCCCATAGATCCTGCCCCATAGAGCTGTGCTATAGCCCAGCCCCATAGATCCTGCCCCATAGATCCTGCCCCATAGAGCTGTGCTATAGCTCAGCCCCATAGATCCTGCCCCATAGGTCCTGCCCCATAGGTCCTGCCCCATAGAGCTTTACTATAGCCCAGCCCCATAGATCCAGCCCCATAGATCCTGCCCCATAGATCCTGCCCCATAGAGCTGTGCTATAGCTCAGCCCCATAGGTCCTGCCCCATATGTCCTGCCCCATAGAGCTGTGCTATAGCTCAGCCCCATAGATCCTGCCCCATAGATCCTGCCCCATAGAGCTGTGCTATAGCTCAGCCCCATAGATCCTGCCCCATAGGTCCTGCCCCATAGGTCCTGCCCCATAGATCCTGCCCCACAGAGCTTTACTATAGCCCAGCCCCATAGATCCAGCCCCATAGATCCTGCCCCATAGATCCTGCCCCACAGAGCTTTACTATAGCCCAACCCCATAGAGCCACCCCAGAACCCTGCCCCATAGATCTGCCCCATAGCTCTGCCCTACAGACCCCTGCCACCCCCCTGCCCCATAGATCCACCCCACAGATCCACCCCATAGCGCTGCCCCATAGATCTCTCCTCTAGCCCTGCCCCCATAGATCTGCCCCATAGATCCCTGCCACCCCCCTCCGCCCCATAACTCAGCCCCATAGATCTGCCCCATAGATTCACCCCATAGTTCTGCCCCACAGCCCAGCCCCATGAATCAACCCCACAAACCTGCCCCACAGCTCCTGCCCCATAGATCTGCCCCATAACCCGGCCCCACAGACCCAAATCCCAGCCCCATAGATTCCCCCCCCCCCCCAGCCCTGACTCACCCCCCAAGTGACTCACCCCATAGCGGGGGGGGAGGGGCGCCCCGCCCCACACGGGTGGGGCCCGAACGCCTGGGTCCCCCCGGGGGGCAGGGCGGGGCGGGGGGGGAGGGGTGGGACCCAGGCGTCCGGGTTCCCCTCCCCCCCCCCGAGCTCAGCAGCAATTAACGAGCTTTAATTAATGAGAGAGAAATAATAGGGGGGGGAGGGGGAGACACCGGAGAGGGGACCCAGGTGTCCGGGCCCCACAAAAGGGACCCAGGCGATCGGGTGTGCAGGGAACCCAGGCGTCCGGGCCCCATAGATCCCCATCTGCCCCATAGATCTGACCCATAGATTCCCCCCCACACCCCGAACTCCTGGGTCCCTGGGGCACTTCTGGGTCCCTCCCGAACTCCTGGGTCCCTGGGGCACTCCTGGGTCCCTGGGGCACTCCTGGGTCCCTCCCGAACTCCTGGGTCCCTTGGGGCACTCCTGGGTCCCTGGGGCACTCCTGGGTCCCTCCCTGAACCCCTGGGTCCCTGGGGCACTCCTGGGTCCCTGGGGCACTCCTGGGTCCCTCCCGAACTCCTGGGTCCCTGGGGCACTCCTGGGTCCCTCCCGGACGCCTGGGTCCCCCCAATGAGCTCACACAGAGATGGTCAATCCCATTGAGTTTTATTCATTACAATTGGGGGTGGGTCCCGAACTCCTGGGTCCCCTCCCCGAACTCCTGGGTCCCTCCCGAACTCCTGGGTCCCCCCCCCCCGAACTCCTGGGTCCCCAGGGGGCACTCCTGGGTCCATCAGTGCAGCAGGAGGGGGAGGGGCAGCAGCAGGAGGGGGAGGGGCCGCAGGGCGGGGGCGGGGCTACTGAGCCCCTGAGGCCCCGCCCGCAGGGTGGCGGGGGGGGGGAGGGGGGGGGCAGAGCGGGGGAGGGGCCGGCGCCCCCCCCATGACGTCATCGGCGTCATTGTCCCCTATGGGGGACCCGGTGACCACGTCCCCATTGGTGGTGCCGTCCCCATTGTCCCCTATGGGCGCCGTGGTGACAAACGCCATTGTGTGGGTGTCACCCCCATAGAGCCCAGTGGGGTCCCCATTGGGGTCACTGGTGACACTGGGCTGTTGCGTCACATCCAATACGACGTCCCCATTGGTGGTGACGTCATCATTGTCACCAACGGGGGACCCGGTGACAACGTCCCCATTGGTGGTGACATCCCCATAGACCCCAGTTGGGGCCCCATTGGGGTCACTGGTGACACTGGGTGGCTCTGTCTCCCCCATATTAACGTCCCCATTGGTGGTGACATCATCAGTGTCACATCCCGGGGGGGTGGTTCCAACGTCCCCATTGGTGGTGGCATCTCCATAGACCTCGGTGACGTGTCCCCAAGTGTCCCCATGGACGCAGGTGGCACCAGGTTGGCCGATTGGCCCCATCGCTGCATCCCCATTGGTGGTGACGTCATCATTGTCACCAATGGGGGACCCGGTGACCACATCCCCATTGGTGGTGACGTCATCATTGTCACCAATGGGGGACCCAGTGACCACGTCCCCATTGGTGGTGCCGTCCCCATTGTCCCCTATGGGCGCCGTGGTGACAAACGCCATTGTGTGGGTGTCACCCCCATAGACCCCAGTGGGGTCCCCATTGGGGTCACTGGTGACACTGGGCTGTTGCGTCACATCCAATACGACGTCCCCGTTGGTGGTGACGTCATCAGTGTCCCCAACGGGGGACCCGGTGACAATGTCCCCATTGGTGGTGACATCCCCATAGACCCCAGTTGGGGCCCCATTGGGGTCACTGGTGACACTGGGTGGCTCTGTCCCCCCCATATTAACGTCCCCGTTGGTGGTGACGTCATCAGTGTCACATCCTGGGGGGGCGGTGCCAGCGTCCCCATTGGTGGTGGCATCTCCATAGACCTCGGTGACGTGTCCCCAAGTGTCCCCATGGACGCAGGTGGCACCGGGTTGGCCGGTTGGCCCCATCGCTGCATCCCCATTGGTGGTGACGTCATCATTGTCACCAATGGGGGACCCGGTGACCACGTCCCCATTGGTGGTGACGTCATCATTGTCCCCTATGGGCGCCGTGGTGACAAACGCCATTGTGTGGGTGTCACCCCCATTGGGGTCACTGGTGACACTGGGCTGTTGCGTCACATCCAATACGACGTCCCCATTGGTGGTGACGTCATCAGTGTCCCCAACGGGGGACCCGGTGACAACGTCCCCATTGGTGGTGACGTCATCAGTGTCCCCAACGGGGGACCCGGTGACAATGTCCCGATTGGTGGAGACGTCCCCATAGACCCCAGTTGGGGCTCCATTGGGGTCACTGGTGACACTGGGTGGCTCTGTCCCCCCCATATTAACGTCCCCATTGGTGGTGATGTCATCAGTGTCACATCCCGGGGGGGCGGTGCCAGCGTCCCCATTGGTGGTGGCATCTCCATAGACCTCAGTGACGTGTCCCCAAGTGTCCCCATGGACGCAGGTGGCACCGGGTTGGCCGGTTGGCCCCATCGCTGCATCCCCATTGGTGGTGACGTCATCATTGTCCCCAATGGGGGACCCAGTGACCACGTCCCCATTGGTGGTGACGTCCCCATTGTCCCCTATGGGCGCCGTGGTGACAAACGCCATTGTGTGGGTGTCACCCCCATAGAGCCCAGTGGGGTCCCCATTGGGGTCACTGGTGACACTGGGCTGTTGCGTCACATCCAATACGACGTCCCCGTTGGTGGTGACGTCATCAGTGTCACATCCCGGGGGGGCGGTGCCAACGTCCCCATTGGTGGTGGCATCTCCATAGACCTCGGTGACGTGTCCCCAAGTGTCCCCATGGACGCAGGTGGCACCGGGTTGGCCGGTTGGCCCCACATCGACGTCCCCATTGGTGGTGACGTCATCATTGTCACCAATGGGGGACCCGGTGACCACGTCCCCATTGGTGGTGACGTCATCATTGTCACCAATGGGGGACCCAGTGACCACGTCCCCATTGGTGGTGACGTCATCATTGTCCCCTATGGGGGACCCAGTGACCACGTCCCCATTGGTGGTGCCGTCCCCATTGTCCCCTATGGGCGCCGTGGTGACAAACGCCATTGTGTGGGTGTCACCCCCATAGACCCCAGTGGGGTCCCCATTGGGGTCACTGGTGACACTGGGCTGTTGCGTCACATCCAATACGACGTCCCCGTTGGTGGTGACGTCATCAGTGTCCCCAATGGGGGACCCGGGTGACAACGTCCCCATTGGTGGAGACGTCCCCATAGACCCCAGTTGGGGCCCCATTGGGGTCACTGGTGACACTGGGTGGCTCTGTCCCCCCCATATTAACATCCCCATTGGTGGTGACGTCATCAGTGTCACATCCCGCGGGGGCGGTGCCAGCGTCCCCATTGGTGGTGGCATCTCCATAGACCTCGGTGACGTGTCCCCAAGTGTCCCCATGGACGCAGGTGGCACCGGGTTGGCCGGTTGGCCCCATCGCTGCATCCCCATTGGTGGTGACGTCATCATTGTCACCAATGGGGGACCCGGTGACCACGTCCCCATTGGTGGTGACGTCATCATTGTCCCCTATGGGCGCCGTGGTGACAAACGCCATTGTGTGGGTGTCACCCCCATTGGGGTCACTGGTGACACTGGGCTGTTGCGTCACATCCAATACGACGTCCCCATTGGTGGTGACGTCATCAGTGTCCCCAACGGGGGACCCGGTGACAACGTCCCCATTGGTGGTGACGTCATCAGTGTCCCCAACGGGGGACCCGGTGACAATGTCCCGATTGGTGGAGACGTCCCCATAGACCCCAGTGGGGTCTCCATTGGGGTCACTGGTGACACTGGGCTGTTGCGTCACATCCAATACGACGTCCCCGTTGGTGGTGACGTCATCAGTGTCACATCCCGGGGGGGCGGTGCCAACGTCCCCATTGGTGGTGGCATCTCCATAGACCTCGGTGACGTGTCCCCAAGTGTCCCCATGGACGCAGGTGGCACCGGGTTGGCCGGTTGGCCCCACATCGACGTCCCCATTGGTGGTGACGTCATCGTTGTCCCCAGTGGTGGTGACGTCATCACTGTCCCCAACGGGCGCCGCGGTGACGTTTCCCGTCGTGTTGGTGTCGCCCCCATAGGCCCCAGTTGGGTCCCCATTGGGGTCACTGGTGACACTGGGTGGACTGGTCCCCTCGCTGATGACGTCATCGGCAGGTGTCCCCTCGCTGGTGACGTCATCGTCGGCCGTGATGTCATCAATGACGTCATTGGCCGTCGTTATCCCTTCGCTGGTGGCGTAGTCGGCAGGAGTCGCCCCATTGATGACGTCATAGGGCGTCGTGGTCCCCTCGCTGATGACATCATCGGCGGGTGCTCCCTGGTCGATGACGTCACGGGCGGGCGGGGGAGGGGCGGGGACGGGGCGGGGACAGGGCGGGGCCGCGACGCAGCGGCCAATGGCGGCTGGGGGGAGGGGCCAAGATAGGGACCTATAGGGGCCTATGGGGCTGGGGAGACCCCGAGAGAGCCCATAGGACCCTATAGAGCCCCATAGATCCTATAGACCCCCATAGACCCTATAGATCCCCATAGAGCCTATAGATCCCATAGATCCCCACAGCACCCCATAGTGCCCCATAGACCCTATAGAGCCCTATAGATCCTTATAGTGCCCTATAGACCCTATAGACCCCCATGGATCCTATAGATCCTCATAGCACCCCATAGTGCTCTATAGACCATGTAGAGCCCTATAGATCTCCATAGATTCCCCATAGAACCCTATAGTGCCCCATAGACCCTATAGATCCCCATAGCACCCCATAGTGCCCTATAGACCCTGTAGAGCCCCATAGCACCCTATAGATCCCCACAGAGCCCCCTAGAACCCTATATTGCCCCATAGACCCTATAGATCCCTATACCACCCTAATGCCCTATAGGTCCCCATAGAGCTCCATAGCAACCCATAGTGCCCTGTAGACCCTATAGTGCCCCATAGACCCTATACGTCCCCATAGCACCCTATAGAGCCCCACAGCACCCATAAGACTCTATAGCACCCTGTGGCACCCATAGAGCCCCATAGCACCCTATAGACCCCCATAGGCCCTATAGATTCCCATAGCACCCTATAGTGCCCTATAGACCCTATAGATCCCCATAGAGCCATACAGCACCCATAAGACTCTACAGCACCCTATGGCACCCATAGAGCCCCATAGCACCCTATAGACCCTATAGATCCCCACAGCACCCGTAGGACCCCTAGAGCACCCATAGGAGCCCTATGGATCCCCATAGAGCCCCATAGCACCCACAGCACCCCTATAGCCCCACAAGAACCCCCATAGCGCCCTATGGCACCCACCCCACCCCACCCTATGGGACCCATAGAGCCCCCTATAGGACCTATTGCACCCTATAGCGGCCCCCTATAGCACCCATGGGACCCTATAGCCTCCCATAGCACCTTATAGAACCTGTAGCACCCGTATCAACCCCCTATGGCACCCATAGAACCCCCATAGAACCTATAGCACCCATGGGACCCCCCAGCACCCATAGCACCCCATAGCACTCATAAGACCCCCCACAGGACCCCCATAGCACCCATAGGACCCCCCATAGCACCCATAGCTCCCTATAGCACCCATAGCTCCCTATAGCACCCATAGGACCTCCCATAGCACCCATGGGACACTCCAGCCCCCATAGCACCCATAGGACCCCCATAGCCCCCTATAGCACCCATAGCTCCCTATAGCCCCCATATCACCCCATAGCACCCACAGGACCCTCTATAGCACCCATAGGACCCCCCATAGCACCCATAGCCCTATAACCCCCTATAGCACCCATAGCCCCCCATAGCACCCATAGGACCCCCATAGTCCCCTATAGCACCCATAGGACCCCCATAGCCCCCTATAGCACCCGTGGCATCCTATAGCACCCATAGACCCCTAGAGCACCATAGGACCCATAGCACCCATAGCCCCCGATAGGACCCCATAGCACCCGTAGGACCCATAGCACCCAGAGGACCCATAGAACCCATAGGACCCTATAGCACCCATAGGACCCTCTATAGCACCCATACCCCTATAGCACCCATAGCCCCCCATAGCACCCATAGCACCCATAGGACCCTATAGCACCCATAGCACCTATAGCCCCCCATAGCACCCATAGGACCCATAGCACCCATAGGACCCTATAGCACCCATAGGACCCTATAGCACCCATAGCACCCATAGCCCCCCATAGCCCCCCATAGGACCCATAGCACCCATAGGACCCTATAGCACCCATAGGACCCTATAGCACCCATAGCACCCATAGCCCCCCATAGCACCCATAGGACCCCCATAGCACCCACAGGACCCCCCCATAGCACCCATAGGACCCTATAACACCCATAGCCCCCCATAGCACCCATAGCACCCATAGCACCCATAGGACCCTATAGCACCCATAGCACCCATAGGACCCATAGCACCCATAGGACCCCCTCTAGCACCCATAGGACCCTATAGCACCCATAGCACCCACAGGACCCCCCATAGCACCCATAGGACCCCCCCCATAGCACCCATAGCACCCATAGGACCCTATAGCACCCATAGGACCCCCCCTAGCATCCATAGCACCCATAGCACCCATAGGACCCCCCGTAGCACCCATAGCCCCCCATAGCACCCATAGGACCCATAGCACCCATAGCACCCATAGGACCCCCCGTAGCACCCATAGCCCCCCATAGCACCCATAGGACCCATAGCACCCATAGCACCCATAGGACCCCCGTAGCACCCATAGCCCCCCATAGCACCCATAGGACCCATAGCACCCATAGCACCCATAGGACCCCCCGTAGCACCCATAGCCCCCCATAGCACCCATAGGACCCTATAGCACCCATAGCACCCATAGGACCCCCATATCACCCATAGGACCCTATAGCACCCATAGCACCCATAGCACCCATAGAACCCCCATAGCACCCATAGCACCCATAGGACCCTATAGCACCCATAGGACCCCCATAGCACCCATAGGACCCCCGTAGCACCCATAGCCCCCCATAGCACCCATAGGACCCATAGCACCCATAGGACCCTATAGCACCCATAGCACCCATAGCCCCCCATAGCACCCATAGGACCCCCGCAGCACCCATAGCCCCCCGCCCCTCCCCCACCCACCGAGCAGCAGCAGCAGCCGCAGCCCCATGGTCCGGGCGGGTGGGGGAGGGGACGCGGGGGGCCCCCCTTTATCCGCCCCTCCCCCCCCCGCCCCTCCCCCCCCGGGCCGGGCCCTGCGGGTGGGGGGAGGGGCGGCGGCGACACCCCGGAATGTGGGGAACCCGCCCCGCCCCCGCGCGGGGACCCAGGCATCCGGGAGGGACCCAGGAGGTCGGGGCGGCCCCACCCCCACACCCGCACCGCAGCACCCGCGGGACCCACAGGATACGGGACCCACGGGATACGGGACCCATAGAATAAGGGACCCACAGGATACGGGACCCACAGGATACGGGACCCACGGGATACGGGACCCACAGGATACGGGACCCAGGAGTTCGGGACCCACAGGATACGGGACCCAGGCGTCCGGGACCCACAGGATACGGGACCCAGGCGTTCGGGACCCATAGACATTAGGGGACCCAGGCGTCCGGGACCCATAGACATTAGGGGACCCAGGCGTCCGGGACCCATGGGATATGGGACCCACAGGATAGGGGACCCAGGAGTTCGGGACCCATAGACATTAGGGGACCCAGGCGTCCGGGACCCACAGGATATGGGACCCACAGGATACGGGACCCAGGAGTTCGGGACCCATAGACATTAGGGGACCCAGGCGTCCGGGACCCATGGGATATGGGACCCACAGGATAGGGGACCCAGGCGTCCGGGACCCATAGACATTAGGGGACCCAGGCGTCCGGGACCCACAGGATACGGGACCCACAGGATACGGGACCCACAGGATACGGGACCCAGGCGTCCGGGACCCACAGGATATGGGACCCAGGAGTTCGGGACCCAGGCGTCCGGGACCCATAGACATTAGGGGACCCAGGCGTTCGGGACCCACGGGGTACGGGACCCATAGAATAAGGGACCCAGGAGTTCGGGACCCACAGGATATGGGACCCAAAGGATACGGGACCCACAGGATAGGGGACCCAGGCGTCCGGGACCCACAGAACAGGGACCCAGGCGTTCGGGACCCACAGGATAGGGGACCCAGGCATTCGGGACCCATAGACATTAGGGGACCCAGGCGTTCGGGACCCACAGGATACGGGGCCCATAGAATAAGGGACCCAGGCGTTCGGGACCCACGGGATACGGGACCCATAGAATAAGGGACCCAGGAGTTCGGGACCCACAGGATACGGGACCCAAAGGATACGGGACCCACAGGATAGGGGACCCAGGCGTCCGGGACCCACAGAACAGGGACCCAGGCGTTCGGGACCCACAGGATAGGGGACCCAGGCATTCGGGACCCATAGACATTAGGGGACCCAGGCGTTCGGGACCCACAGGATATGGGACCCACAGGATAGGGGACCCAGGAGTTCGGGACCCACAGGTTACGGGACCCATAGAATAAGGGACCCAGGAGTTCGGGACCCACAGAACAGGGACCCATAGAATAAGGGACCCAGGCGTTCGGGACCCACAGGATAGGGGACCCAGGCGTTCGGGACCCACAGAACAGGGACCCAGGAGTTCAGGACCCATAGACATTAGGGGACCCAGGCGTTCAGGACCCATGGGATACAGGACCCATAGAATAAGGGACCCAGGAGTTCAGGACCCACAGAACAGGGACCCATAGAATAAGGGACCCAGGAGTTCGGGACCCACAGAACAGGGACCCAGGAGTTTGGGACCCACAGAACAGGGACCCATAGAATAAGGGACCCAGGAGTTCGGGACCCAGGAGTTCGGGACCCACAGGATACGGGACCCACAGGATACAGGACCCAGGCGTCCGGGACCCACAGGATACGGGACCCAGGCGTCCGGGACCCACAGGATACGGGACCCAGGCGTCCGGGACCCAGGCGTCCGGGACCCACAGGATACGGGACCCAGGCGTCCGGGACCCATAGACATTGGGGGACCCAGGAGTTCAGGACCCACAGGATAAGGGAACCAGGAGTTTGGGACCCACAGAACAGGGACCCATAGATTAAGGGACCCAGGAGTTCGGGACCCATAGATTAAGGGACCCAGGAGTTCGGGACCCATAGATTAAGGGACCCAGGTGTTCGGGACCCATAGATTAAGGGACCCAGGTGTTCGGGACCCATAGATTAAGGGACCCAGGCGTCCGGGCCCCTTGGCCCAGTTTCCCGCCCGTGGGCGGTTTTTCCCCGCGGGGCCGGACACGTGCGGGGGACCCAGGTGTCCGGGGGGACCCAGGAGTTCGGGTCACACCCCTCCCCCCCCCCACCCCGCCCCGGACGCCTGGGTTCCCACGAGCCACGTGCCGGGAACCCGCGGCCGCAATGACAGCGCCGAGCCCCTCCCCCACCCACGCGCGGCCGAACCCACGGGGCGGGGCCTCAGGGGACCCAGGAGTGCCCCAAGGGACCCAGGAGTCCGGGGGGGGACTCAAGCAGGGGACCCAGGCGTTCGGGAGCGTCCCAGGAGTCCGGGAGGGACCCAGGAGTGCCCCAAGGGACCCAGGAGTCCGGGAAGGACCCAGGAGTTCGGGAGGGGACCCAGGAGTCCGGGAGGGGACCCAGGAGTTCGGGAGGGACCCAGGAGTTCGGGGGGGACTCAAATAGGGGACCCAGGCGTTCGGGAAGGACCCAGGAGTGCCCCAAGGGACCCAGGAGTTCTGGAGGGACCCAGGAGTTCGGGAGGGGACCCAGGCGTTCGGGAGGGACCCAGGAGTTCGGGGAGGGACCCAGGAGTTCGGGAGGGACCCAGGAGTTCGGGGAGGGACCCAGGCGTTCGGGAGGGACCCAGGAGTGCCCCAAGGGACCCAGGAGTTCGGGAGGGGACCCAGGCGTTCGGGAGGGACCCACGAGTTCGGGAGAGGGACCCAGGAGTTCGGGAAGGACCCAGGAGTTTGGGGAGGGACCCAGGAGTGCCCCAAGGGACCCAGGCGTTCGGGGGGACCCAGGAGTCCGACAAGAACCCAGGAGTTCGGGGGCACCCAACTAGGGGACCCAGGAGTCCGGGAGGGACCCAGGCGTCCTGCTCCCCCCTCCACCCCGCCCCTCCCTCGGCGCACGCGCACATTGTGGGCGTGTCTGCGCGTGCGCGGGGGGGCGGGGAAGGGGGGGCGGGGCTCTGGGGGCGTTTCCCGCTCGGCGGGGTCGGCCCCGCCCCCCCGCGCACGCGCGCACCGGAAGCGGCGGCCGAGGCGGCGGCGGCGGCTCCGCGGCCGGTGAGCGGGAGCGGGGCCGCGGGGGATTGTGGGAACGGGGCGGACACCCCCCCCCCCCCCCCCCCCCCCCCCGCGCGGGGGATTGTGGGAAACGCCGCTGCCCCCCCCCCCCCCCGCTCATCCCCCCCCATGGGCCGCGGGCGCGCGGGGGATTGTGGGAGGGGGCGGTGCTTCGCGGGTGGGCGGGGCTAAGCGGATAGTGGGCGGGGCCTGGGGATGCCGTGTGGTGACTGGGGGTGTGGGCGGGGCTTGGGGTGCTGTGGGCGGGGCCTGTGAGAGGATGGGTTCTGGCAGCCGGGGGGCGGGGCCTCGGGGGGGTCCAGGGCCTGGGGGGCGGGGCCTGACGAATGGGGCGGGGCTTTGGATGCATGGCTTGGCCTGGGACATTGGGGGCGGGGCTTGGGGGTGTGGGCGGGGCTGACGGGGGTCCAGGGCTGGGTGGGCGGGGGTTGGGGGGTTGGGCGGGGCTTAGTGACTAGGAGGTGGGGCTTGGAATCTATTGTTGGGCCTGGGGCATTGTGGGCGGGGCTTGGCTCTGTGGGCGGGACCTGGAACATTGTGGGCGGGGCTTCGGTTGTTGGGCGGGGCTTAATGACTAGTGGGCAGGGCTTGGAATCTATTGTCGGGCCTGGGGCGTTGTGGGCGGGGTCTGGGATGTTGTGGGCGGGGCTTGGGGCTGTGGGCGGGGTCTGGGATGTTGTGGGCGGGGCTTGGGGCTGTGGGCGGGGTCTGGGGTGTTGTAGGCGGGGCTTGGGGCAGTGGGCGTGGCCTGGGCTCCAGCGGGCGTGTCCAGCGCAGGGCGGCCATGATGGCGGACGGGCGGCGGCCGGGGGAAGTGGGCGGGGCCGAGGGCGGAGCCTTCGCGGGGGAGGAGGAGGAGGAGGAAGAGGAAGAGGAAGACGAGGAGGAAGAGGAAGAGGAGGAGGAGGAAGAGGAAGCGGCGGCCGGTGAGCGGGGGAGGGGCCGGGGGGGCGGGGCCTCCAGGTGATACAGGGTCCTTGGGGCACTCCTGGGTCCCTTGGGGCACTCCTGGGTCCCCTCCCGAACTCCTGGGTCCCCAGGGCCGCGGGCGCCGCCCGAGGACGAGGACGAATCAGAAACGTCGGTGTCGTCGGGGGAGAGCGGGACCTGCCCCTCCCCCACCCCCAACGGCTGCGCAGGTACCAACCGCCCCTCCCCCGCCCCGGACGCCTGGGTCCCTCCCGGACGCCTGGGTCCCTTGGGGCACTCTTGGGTCCCTGGGTCCGTCCTGGGTCTGTGGGTCCATGCTGGTTCTGTGGGGCACTCCTGGGTCCCTTGGGGCACTCCTGGGTCCCTCCTGGGTCTGTGGGTCCATCCTGGGTCCTTGGGGCACTCCTGGGTCTGTGGGGCACTCCTGGGTCCCCCCAAACTCCTGGGTCCCTTGGGTCCCTTCTGGGTCTGTGGGTCCATCCTGGGTCCCTTGGGGCACTCCTGGGTCCCTGGGGCACTCCTGGGTCCCTCCTGGGTCTGTGGGTTCATCCTGGGTCTGTGGGACACTCCTGGGTCCCTTGGGTCCTCCCGAACTCCTGGGTCCCTTGGGGCACTCCTGGGTCCCTCCTGGGTCTTTGGGGCACTCCTGGGTCCTTGGGGCACTCCTGGGTCCCTTGGGGCACTCCTGGGTCCTTGGGGCACTCCTGGGTCTTTGGGGCACTCCTGGGTCCTTGGGGCACTCCTGGGTCCCCACTCTCTCCCCTCCCCCCCAGGTTCCCGCCGCCGCCGCTCCGACCTCCGCCCGTTCCCATCCCCCGCCCCCACTTCCGCGGGAGGGGGCGTGGCCGGCGGGGGCGTGGCCTCCTCGCCGCTGGGCGGAGCCTCCCCCGATTGGCACGAGTGCCCCGAGTGTGGGCGGAGCTTCGGCACCTCCCGCGCCCTCAAGGTCCACCGCAGCTACCACGTGGGCCGCAAGAGGCCCCGCCCCCCCCGCCCCGCCCCCGCCCCGCCCCCACGCCGCCCCTCCCCCCCGCCCCCTCCCCCACCCCTCCCCCCCCCCTCCATTACATCTGCGCCGAATGCGGCGTCGGCTTCGCCGCCCCCCGCCGCGCTGGGCGCCCACCGCTGCCGCCCCGCCCCCCCCCGCGCCCGCCCCGCCCCCCCCCGCCGCCCCGCCCCCTCCCGGCCCCGCCGCCCCGCCCCCTCCCCCCCCCCGCCGCCCCTCCCCCGTTCCGCTGCACCGAGTGTCCCGGCGCCTTCGGGCTGGTGGCCGAGCTGCACCTGCACTACATGCGCCACGCCCGCGGGGAGCTCTGACCACGCCCCCCGGCCACGCCCCCCCGGCCACGCCCTCCCGGCCACGCCCGGCCGGGGGGACACGCCCCCACAAGGCTCCACCCCCCACCCCCCGCCCCAAGTGTGGGGGCTGGAGGGGGGAGGGAGACGCCAGCAATGGGGAGGCCCCGCCCCCTCCCGCCGGAAGGGCCCCGCCCCCGCGTGGCCACGCCCACCCGCCGGAAGAGCCCCGCCCCCGCGTGGCCACGCCCACCCGCCGGAAGTGCCCCGCCCCCGTGTGCAGGAGGGTGGGGGGGGAGGGGAATAAAGTGTTGGGTGGAAAGAGAGCGGCTGTGATTGGGGGAGGAGTGGTGACGTCATCGCGTGGGGTGATGTCATCAGTAGGGTGATGTCATTAGTTGGGTGATGTCATCAATGGGCTGATGTCATGCACAGCGTGTGATGTCATCAGCAGTATATGATGTCATCAATTGGGTGATATCAACAGTGGGCTGATGTAATGAATAGTGTGTGACGTCATCAACAGGACATGATGTCATCAATGTGGTGATGTCATCAATGGGGGTGGTATCATAATTGGGGTGACATCATAAATAGGGAGTGATGTCACCAGTAGGATGTGACGTCATCAATAGGATGTGACATCATCAACGTGGAGTGAGGTCACCAATGGGGGTGATATAATCATTGGGGTGACGTCATCAATGGGAATGATGTCATCAACAGGATGTGACGTCATCAATGGGGAGGGATGTCATCAATGGGCTGATGTCATAGATGGAGGTCACATGACACAGACTGCCCCCCCCCCCCCCCCCCCCCCCCCCCGTTCCTGGGACCAATGGGTGATGTCATCACATGGTGACATCATCAGTCAGGGGGTGATGTCACCAGTGGGGAGAATCACATGACCATATATGGTGACATCATCACCCAATGACATCACGGGTGGGGGGGCGGGGCCTCAATGGGGTGGGAGTTGTCAATCAGGGTGGGGGGCAGTGACATCACTGCGAGTGACCTCACAACTCGGGGGCGGGGTCACGGGCCAACCCCGCCCACCCCTTCAAAACCAACCAATCCGGGGCCGCTTCCAGCAGCCGGAGGGGCGGGGCTTCACAAAGGGGCGTGGCCAAGTGTGTGGGGGTGGTGTCTACATGCAGCCAATCAGCGGGGAGGGGGCGGTGCCTGAGGGGTTCCAGTGCCCCCCAGGTGACCCCCGTGACCCCCAGGTGACCCCAGTGACCCCAGGTGACCCCGGTACGAATCGGGGGGGGGTTTATTGGTATCAAAGGTGTTGAAAAGGCGACGACGTTATTTACAGACACACCCGGGGGGGGGGGGAGGGGGGGAGGGAGGGGGCGGGGCCACCCCGGGACACGCCCCCTCGTTCGGCCCCGCCCCCCTCCCCTTTCCCTCCCCCCCCGCGCGCGGGGACACGCGGACGCCCCTCCCCCCCTTCCCCCCTCCTCATGGCTTTGAGCTGCGGGGACCCAGGAGTGCCCCAGGGACCCAGGCGTCCGGGACCTTCCCCGCCCCCCATCCTGTGACGTCCCCCCATTGTCCCCAATGTCCCCCGTGTCCTATTGTCGATTCCATTGTCCCCTCATTGTCCCCACAGCCCATTGTGTCCCCCCCATGTCCCCCCATTGTCCCCAAGTCCTTTTGTCCCCCCATAACCCCACCCCTTTGGTCCCCCCCATTGTCCCCCCAATGTCCCCATTGTCCCCATGTCCGTCCCCCTGTCCCGTGTCCCCCTGTCCCCACATTGTCCCCATTGTCCCTCTGTCCCCCCATTGTCCCCCATCCCCATGTCTCCCCAATGTCCCCATGTCCCCCCCATTGTCCCCCAAGGTCCCCATTGTCCCCCCAAAGTCCCTATGTCCCCCCATTATCCCCCTGTCCCATTGTCCCCCATTGTCCCCATGTCACCCTATTGTCCCCCAATGTCCCCATTGCCCCATGTCCGTCCCCCTGTCCCGTGTCCCCCTGTCCCCACACTGTCCCCATTGTCCCTCTGTCCCCCCATTGTCCCCCATCCCCATGTCTCCCCAATGTCCCCATGTCTGTCCCCCATTGTCCCCCAATATCCCTCTGTCCCATTGTCCCCCATGTCCCCCCATTGTCCCCAAGTCCTTTTGGCCCCCTGTCCCCCCATTGTCCCCCTGTTGTCCCCTCAATGTCCCCATTGTCCCCATGTCCATCCTCCTGTCCCATTGTCCCCCCCATGTCCCCATCCCCCCATTGTCCCCCTGTCCCCCATTGTCCCCCCATCCCCCCATTGTCCCCCATTGTCCCATTGTCCCCCAATGTCCCCATGTCCCCCTGTCCCCCATTGTCCCCCTGTCCCCCATTGTCCCATTGTCCCCCAATGTCCCCATGTCCCCCTGTCCCCCATTGTCCCCCATTGTCCCATTGTCCCCCATTGTCCCCCTGTCCCCCATTGTCCCATTGTCCCCCATTGTCCCCATGTCCCCCGTCCCGCTGTCCGTCCGTCCCTAGATGAAGAACTCCTCGCGCCGTTTCCCGCCGTCCCCCCCCAGAAACGCCTCCCGCGCCTCCCCGGGCTCGTCCAATCCGCTCGCCTCGTGCGTCAGGTACGACCCTGCGGCGGCCAATCAGAGAGCGGCTCCGGGGACACGCCCCCCCACAAAGGGCCACGCCCCTTCCCGCAGCGCTGCCCGAGCCTCCTGGCCCCGCCCACAACCCCCGGCCCCGCCCCCAAGTTCCGGCTCCCCCCCAGTTCAAGCCCCGCCCCCTCCTTGAAGCCCCACCCCCTTAATACAAGCCCTTCCCACTTCTAACAAGCCCCGCCCCTTAGCACATCCCTGCCCCCTCACCAAGCCACACCCCTCCTAAGCTCTGCCCCTTCCCAAGCTCCACCCCATGCAAGATCCACCCCTTCCCAAGCTCCGCCCCATCCCAAGCTCCACCCCTTTCCAAGCTCCGCCCCAACTCCACCCCTTTCCCAAGCTCCACCCCCTTCCCAAGCTCTGCCCACTTCCCAAGCTCCACCCCTTTCCCAAGCTCCGCCCCAACTCCACCCCTTTCCCAAGCTCCACCCCCTTCCCAAGCCCCACCGCTTCGCAAGCTCCACCCACTTCCCAAGCTCCGCCCCTTCCCAGGCTCCAACCCCTCCCCAAGCTCCACCCCCTCCCAACACTCCTTTAAAGCCCCATGAAGCCCCACCCTCTCTTGGCCCCGCCCCCCCATTGCCCCCACCCTCTCCGGGGCCCCGCCCATTTGGAAGCCCCGCCCCTCTGGCCTAATCCCCTTTGGAGGCCCCGCCCCCTCCCCTTCACCCCTTGCCCTCTGCCCCCCCCCCGCCCCAGCCCAGTTAGAAGCCCCGCCCCCCCGAAGCCCCCAACCCCTTGGCCCCGCCCCCTTGGCCACACCCCCCAGGCCCCGCCCCCTTGGCCCCGCCCACCTTTCTGGCGCACGGAGCACCAGAGCAGCGCCCCCAGCAGGCAGAGCAGCAGGAACACCAGCAGCGCCAAAACCCCGCCCACGATGGCGAAGGGCGTGGCCTGGGGCGTGGCCAGCACCGCCCCCGCCGCTGCGGCACGGGGGGGCGGGGTCACGGGGGGGGCGGGGTCACGGGGGGTTTCAGGGGGTGGGCGTGGCCAGCACCATCCCCACCACTGCAGCAGGGGGGTGGGGTCACAGGGTGGGCGGTGTCAGCGGTGGGTGGGGCCACGGGGTCATGGGGTCAGTTGGTGGGCGGGGTCAGTTGGTGGGCGTGGCCAGGACCGCCCCCACCACTGTGGCAGGGGGGTGGGGTCACGGGGAGGCGGGGTCAGGGGTGGGTGGGGCCACAGTGTCGAGGTCAGGTGGTGGGCGTGGTCATGGGGTGGTGGGCGTGGCCAGGACTGCCCCTGCCGCTGGGGCACGGGGGTGGGGTCATGGGGGGGGGTGGGTCACGTGTGTGGGCGTGGCCTGGGGGTGGGTGGGGCTGGATGTGCCGGTGGGGCTGTGGAGGGGTGGGGTCAGAGTGGGCGGGGCTGGGGGCTCAGAGGGGCGGGGCTTGTGGGGTGGGTGGGGCTTGTGGGGCCGCTGTGATAATAGGTGACAATGGGTGACAACGGGTGACAATGGGTGACATTAGGATGACAATGGGTGACAATGGGTGACAGCAGCATGACAACGGGTGACAATGGGTGACAATGGGTGACAGTAGGATGACAATGGGTGACCATAGGATGACAATGGGTGACAACGGGTGACAACGGGTGACAGTAGGATGACAATGGGTGACAGCAGGATGACAATGGGTGACAACGGGTGACAATGGGTGACAACAGATGACTATAGGATGACAATAGATTACAACAGGATGACAATGGGCGACAATAGCATGACAGTAGGTGACAATACGACCACAGTAGGTGACAGTAGGTGACAACAGGTGACAACAGGTGACAGTAGGTGACAGTAGGTGACAATATGATGACAATAGATGACAGCGGGTGACAATAGGATGCCAATAGCTGACAATAGATAACAATAGATGACAGTAGGTGACAATACGATGACAATAGATGCCAATAGGTGACAATAGGTGACAGTAGGTGACAGTGGGTGACAATACGATGTCAGTGGGTGACAGTGGGTGACAATAGGTGACAGTAGGTGACAATACGATGACAATAGGATGTCAGTGGGTGACAATACGATGACAATAGATGTCAGTAGGTGACAGCAGGTGACAATACGATGAAGTGGGTGACAATACGATGACAATAGATGTCAGTGGGTGACAGTAGGTGACAATACAATGACAGTAGGTGACAATATGATGTCAGTGGGTGACAGTAGGTGACAATAGATGTCAGTGGGTGACAATACGATGACAATAGATGTCAGTGGGTGACAATACGATGACATTGGGTGACAGCGGGTGACAATAGGGTGTCAGTAGGTGACAGTAGGTGACAATAGGATGTCAGTGGGTGACAACACGATGACAACAGATGTCAGCGGGTGACAGTAGGTGACAATACAATGACAGTAGGTGACAATATGATGTCAGTGGGTGACAGTAGGTGACAATAGATGTCAGTGGGTGACAATAGATGTCAGTGGGTGACAATACGATGACAATAGATGTCAGTGGGTGACAGCAGGTGACAATACGATGAAGTGGGTGACAATACGATGACAATAGATGTCAGTGGGTGACAACAGATGTCAGTGGGTGACAATACGATGACAATAGATGTCAGTGGGTGACAGCAGGTGACAATACGATGACAGTGGGTGACAATACGATGACAATAGATGTCAGTGGGTGACAGCAGGTGACAATATGATGTCAGTGGGTGACAATACGATGACAATAGATGTCAGTGGGTGACAGCAGGTGACAATACGATGACAGTGGGTGACAATACGATGACAATAGATGTCAGTAGGTGACAGCAGGTGACAATACGATGACAGTAGGTGACAATATGATGTCAGTGGGTGACAGTAGGTGACAATAGATGTCAGTGGGTGACAATAGATGTCAGTGGGTGACAATACGATGACAATAGATGTCAGTGGGTGACAATACGATGACATTGGGTGACAGCGGGTGACAACAGGATGTCAGTAGGTGACAGTAGGTGACAATAGGATGTCAGTGGGTGACAATACAATGACAATAGATGTCAGTGGGTGACAATACGATGACATTGGGTGACAGCGGGTGACAACAGGATGTCAGTAGGTGACAGCAGGTGACAATACGATGACAGTGGGTGACAATACGATGACAATAGATGTCAGTAGGTGACAGCAGGTGACAATACGATGACAGTGGGTGACAATACGATGACAATAGATGTCAGTAGGTGACAGCAGGTGACAATATGATGACAGTAGGTGACAATATGATGTCAGTGGGTGACAGTAGGTGACAATAGATGTCAGTGGGTGACAATAGATGTCAGTGGGTGACAATACGATGACAATAGATGTCAGTGGGTGACAATACGATGACATTGGGTGACAGCGGGTGACAATAGGATGTCAGCAGGTGACAGTAGGTGACAATAGGATGTCAGTGGGTGACAATACGATGTCAGTGGGTGACAATACGATGACAATAGATGTCAGTGGGTGACAGCAGGTGACAATACGATGAAGTGGGTGACAATACGATGACAATAGATGTCAGTGGGTGACAACAGATGTCAGTGGGTGACAATACGATGACAATAGATGTCAGTGGGTGACAGCAGGTGACAATACGATGACAGTGGGTGACAATACGATGACAATAGATGTCAGTGGGTGACAGCAGGTGACAATATGATGTCAGTGGGTGACAATACGATGACAATAGATGTCAGTGGGTGACAGCAGGTGACAATACGATGACAGTGGGTGACAATACGATGACAATAGATGTCAGTAGGTGACAGCAGGTGACAATACGATGACAGTAGGTGACAATATGATGTCAGTGGGTGACAGTAGGTGACAATAGATGTCAGTGGGTGACAATAGATGTCAGTGGGTGACAATACGATGACAATAGATGTCAGTGGGTGACAATACGATGACATTGGGTGACAGCGGGTGACAACAGGATGTCAGTAGGTGACAGTAGGTGACAATAGGATGTCAGTGGGTGACAATACAATGACAATAGATGTCAGTGGGTGACAATACGATGACATTGGGTGACAGCGGGTGACAACAGGATGTCAGTAGGTGACAGCAGGTGACAATACGATGACAGTGGGTGACAATACGATGACAATAGATGTCAGTAGGTGACAGCAGGTGACAATACGATGACAGTGGGTGACAATACGATGACAATAGATGTCAGTAGGTGACAGCAGGTGACAATATGATGACAGTAGGTGACAATATGATGTCAGTGGGTGACAGTAGGTGACAATAGATGTCAGTGGGTGACAATAGATGTCAGTGGGTGACAATACGATGACAATAGATGTCAGTGGGTGACAATACGATGACATTGGGTGACAGCGGGTGACAATAGGATGTCAGCAGGTGACAGTAGGTGACAATAGGATGTCAGTGGGTGACAATACGATGTCAGTGGGTGACAATACGATGACAATAGATGTCAGTGGGTGACAATACGATGACATTGGGTGACAGCGGGTGACAATAGGATGTCAGTAGGTGACAGTAGGTGACAATAGGATGTCAGTGGGTGACAATACGATGACAATAGATGTCAGTAGGTGACAGTAGGTGACAATACAATGACAGTAGGTGACAATATGATGTCAGTGGGTGACAGTAGGTGACAATAGATGTCAGTGGGTGACAGCAGGTGACAATACGATGACAGTGGGTGACAATACGATGACAACAGATGTCAGTGGGTGACAATACGATGACATTGGGTGACAGCGGGTGACAATAGGATGTCAGTAGGTGACAGTAGGTGACAATAGGATGTCAGTGGGTGACAATACGATGACAATAGATGTCAGTGGGTGACAATACGATGACATTGGGTGACAGCGGGTGACAATAGGATGTCAGCAGGTGACAGTAGGTGACAATAGGATGTCAGCGGGTGACAATACGATGACATTGGGTGACAGTAGGTGACAATACGATGACAGCGGGTGACAATACGATGACAATAGATGTCAGTAGGTGACAGTAGGTGACAATACGATGACAGCGGGTGACAATACGATGACAATAGATGTCAGTAGGTGACAGCAGGTGACAATACGATGACAGTGGGTGACAATAGGATGTCAGCAGGTGACAGCAGGTGACAATACGATGACGGTGGGTGACAATAGATGCCAGCGGGTGACAGCGGAGGCCGGTGGTGGGAAGGCGGTACCGTGCACGCGGAGGGCCACGCTGGCGCTGCCGCGGCCGTGCGCGTTTCCCGCCGAGCAGCTGTAGGTGTCACCGTTGTCCCCGGGGCCCAGGTCGGGGACGCGAAGCTCCGCCCCCCAGGGCCCCGCCCGCTGCTCCGCCCGCCCCGGAACAGGAAGTGACCCGTTGGAGCGCGACCACGACACGTCCGTGGGGCTGGAGGGATGGGGGACAATGGGTCAGTGGGGACACTGGGGACAGTGGGGACAATGGGGACAATGGGGACAAGGGGTCAGTGGGGACAATGGGTCAGTGGGGACATTGGGGACAATGGGGACAATGGGTCAGTGGGGACATTGGGGACATTGGGGACAGTGGGGACAATGGGGACAATGGGGACAAGGGGTCAGTGGGGACAATGGGTCAGTGGGGACATTGGGGACAATGGGGACAATGGGTCAGTGGGGACATTGGGGACAATGGGGACAGTGGGGACACTGGGGACAATGGGGACAAGGGGTCAGTGGGGACAATGGGTCAGTGGGGACATTGGGGACAATGGGGACAATGGGGACAATAGGGACACTGGGGGCAATGGGGACAATGGGGACACTGGGGACAATGGGGGTAATAGGGGCAATGAGGGTAATGGGGACAGTGGGGACAGTGGGGACATTGGGGGCAATGGGGGTAATAGGGGCAATGGGGGCAATGGGGACATTGGGGCCATTTGGGTTGATGGGGACATTGGGGTCAATGGGGACAACGGGGACAATGGGGACAATGGGGTCATTGGGGACACTGGGGACATTGGGGGCAATGGGGGCAATGGGGACATTGAGTCAGTGGGGTCAATGGGGGCGATGGGGTCAATGGGGACAATGGGGGTAATGGGGACAGTGGGGACATTGCGGCCATTGGGGTTGATGGGGACATTGGGGACATTGGGACAATGGGGGTCAATGGGTCAATGGGGACACTGGGGACAATGGGGGTCAATGGGGGTCATTGGGGACAATGGGGACAATGAGGTCATTGGGTCAATGGGGACACTGGGGACAATGGGGGTCAATGGGGTCATTGGGGACACCACCCAGACTCAGCTCCGCCCCCCTTGGCCCCACCCCACGTGGCCCCAGGGGTGTCCCCCCCGATGTCCCCAATGTCCCCAAGGGGGGGTGACAGGGGTGTCCCCGTGTTGGTGGCACTCACGGGGGGTTCCCGGTGACGCTGCAGCTCAGCACCAGCGTGTCCCCCTCGCGCAGCACCCGCGGGGACACCTGGATGCGCACACTGGGGGGGTCTGGGGACACGGTGACCCCGGTGACCCCGGTGACCCCCAGTCCATCCCAGTCCCTCCCATTGAACCCCCAGTCTATCCCATTGACCTCCCATTGACCCCCCAGTCCCTCCCACTGACCCCCCAGTCCCCCCCATTGACCTCCCAGTCCCTCCCATTGACCCCCCAGTCTATCCCATTGACCTCCCAGTTCCCCCCATTGACCCCCCAGTCCCTCCCATTGACCCCCCAGTCTATCCCATTGACCTCCCAGTTCCCCCCATTGACCCCCCAGTCTCTCCCATTGACCCCCCAGTCTATTCCACTGACCTCCCAGTTCCCCCCATTGACCTCCCAGTCCCCCCATTGACCTCCCAGTCCATCCCAGTCACTTCCAGTCCCTCCCATTGACCTCCCAGTTCCCCCATTGACCTCCCAGTCTCTCCCATTGACCTCCCAGTCCCATCCCAGTCCATCCCAGTCACTTCCAGTCTCTCCCATTGACCTCCCAGTCTCTCCATTGACCCCCCCCAGTCTATCCCATTGACCTCCCAGTCCCTCCCAGTCCCCCCATTGACCCCCCAGTCTATCCCGTTGACCTCCCAGTCCATCCCATTGACCTCCCAGTCCCATCCCAGTCCATCCCAGTCACTTCCAGTCTCTCCCATTGACCTCCCAGTCCCTCCCATTGACCTCCTAGTCTCTCCATTGACCCCCCAGTCTATCCCATTGATCCCCCAGTCCCTCCATTGACCTCCCAGTCCCTCCCAGTCCCTCCCATTGACCTCCCAGTCTCTCCATTGACCCCCCAGTCCATCCCATTGACCCCCCAGTCCCTCCATTGACCTCCCAGTCCCTCCCAGTCCCTCGCATTGACCCCCCAGTCTATCCCATTGACCTCCCATTGACCCCCCAGTCCCTCCCATTGACTTCCCAGTTACCCCCATTGACCTCCCAGTCCCCCCATTGACCCCCCAGTCTATCCCATTGACCTCCCATTGACCCCCCAGTCCCCTCCCATTGACGTCCCAGTTACCCCCATTGACCTCCCAGTTCCCCCCATTGACCCCCCAGTCCATCCCAGTCCCCCCATTGACCCCCCAGTCTATCCCATTGACCCCCCAGTCCCTTCCATTGACCTCCCAGTCTCTCCATTGACCCCCCAGTCTATCCCATTGACCCCCCAGTCCCTCCCATTGACCTCCCAGTCTCTCCATTGACCCCCCGTCTATCCCATTGACCCCCCAGTCCCCCCATTGACCCCCCAGTCCCTCCCATTGACCTACCAGTCCTCCCAGTCCCTCCCATTGACCCCCCAGTCTCCGCATTGACCCCCCAGTCCCCACATTGACCCCCCAGTCCATCCCATTGACCCCCCAGTCCCCCCCACTGACCTCCCAGTCCCTCCCATTGACCCCCCAGTCCATCCCATTGACCTCCCAGTCCCCCCCATTGACCCCCCCAGTCCATCCCATTGACCTCCCATTGACCCCCCAGTCCCCCCATTGACCCCCCAGTCCATCCCATTGACCTCCCAGTCCCTCCATTGACCCCCCAGTCCCCCCCATTGACCCCCCAGTCCATCCCATTGACCTCCCATTGACCCCCAGTCCCTCCCATTGACTTCCCAGTTACCCCCATTGACCTCCCAGTCCCCCCACTGACCCCCCCAGTCCATCCCATTGACCTCCCAGTCCCCCCATTGACCTCCCAGTCCCTCCCACTGACCTCCCAGTCCCTCCCATTGACCTCCCAGTCCCTCCCATTGACCTCCCAGTCCATCCCATTGACCTCCCAGTCTATCCCATTGACCCCCCAGTCCCCCCATTGACCCCCCATTGCCCCCCCATTGCCCCCCATTGCCCCCCATTGCCCCCATTGACCTCCCAGTCTATCCCATTGACCCCCCAGTCCCTCCATTGACCCCCCATTGCCCCCATTGCCCCCCGCTGCCCCCATTGCCCCCATTGACCTCCCAGTCCCCCCATTGACCCCCCCAGTCCCTCCATTGCCCCCCCATTGCCCCCATTGCCCCCCGCTGCCCCCATTGCCCCCCGCTGCCCCCCGTGCACGCACACTGCACGTCCAGCGTGAGCTGTGCCCGGCGCCGCTGTCCCCGGGGCAGCGCGGGGGTGCGTCACCTCGCAGGTGACGGTGGCGCCGTTGTCCCCCGCGCTCCACGCGCAGCCGCAGCACGTTGAGCTGGGCGAACACCAGCCCCCGCTGCTCCCGGCTGGGGACGCCTGCACAGGGGGACATGGGGACAATGGGGACAATGGGGGCGATGGGGACATGGGGGGCGAAGGGGGCGATGGGGACAATGGGGGCGATGGGGACGATGGGGACAATGGGGACAATGGGGACATGGGGGACAATGGGGGCGAAGGGGGCAATGGGGGCGATGGGGACAGTGGGGACAATGGGGACAATGGGGGTGATGGGGGCAATGGGGACAATGGGGACGATGGGGACGATGGGGACGATGGGGACGATGGGGACGATGGGGACAATGGGGGACAATGGGGGACAATGGGGGACAATGGGGGACAATGGGGACATGGGGGGCGAAGGGGGCGATGGGGACAATGGGGACGATGGGGACGATGGGGGCGATGGGGACAATGGGGACATGGGGGACAATGGGGGCGATGGGGACATTGGGGACATGGGGGGCGAAGGGGGGCGATGGGGACAATGGGGGCGATGGGGGCGATGGGGACGATGGGGACAATGGGGACATGGGGACAATGGGGGCGATGGGGACATTGGGGACATTGGGGGGCGAAGGGGGCGATGGGGACAATGGGGGCGATGGGGGCGATGGGGACATGGGGGACAATGGGGGCGAAGGGGACATGGGGGGCGAAGGGGGCGAAGGGGACAATGGGGGCGATGGGGACGATGGGGACAATGGGGACATGGGGGACAATGGGGGCGATAGGGACAATGGGGGCGATGGGGGCGATGGGGACATGGGGGACAATGGGGGCGATGGGGACATGGGGGTGATGGGGGCAATGGGGGCAATGGGGACATGGGGACAATGGGGGTGAAGGGGGCGATGGGGACAATGGGGACGATGGGGACAATGGGGGCGATGGGGACATGGGGGTAATGGGGACATTGGGGGCGATGGGGACAATGTGGGCGATGGGGACGATGGGGACATTGGGGACATTGGGGGCAATAGGGGCAATGGGGGCAATGGGGGCATAATGGGGACATCGGGAGCAATGGGGGGACATTGGGGCCAATGGGGACATTTGGGGCAATTGGGACATGGGGACATTGGGGGCAATGGGGACAATGGGGCCAATGGGGACATTGGGGACAATGGGGGCAATGGGGACGATGGGGACAATGGGGACAATGGGGACAATGGGGACAATGGGCACAATGGGGACAATGGGGACAAGGCACATCCCCATATCCCCCTGTCTCCATATGATCATCCCCCCCATGTCCCCATTATCTCCAATGTCCCCATTGTCCCCATATCCCCATTATCCCCATTGTCCCCATTGACCCCTCACTGTCCCCATTGTCCCCATATCCCCCCATTGACCCCAATGTCCCCATTGACCCCAATGTCCCCATTGACCCCATTGACCCCTCACTGTCCCCATTGTCCCCATATCCCCATTATCCCCAATGTCCCCATTGACCCCAATGTCCCCATTGACCCCATTGACCCCTCACTGTCCCCATTGTCCCCATATCACCATTATCCCCAATGTCCCCATTATCCCCATTGACCCCTCACTGTCCCCATTATCTCCAATGTCCCCATTGTCCCCATATCCCCATTATCCCCATTGTCCCCATTGACCCCTCACTGTCCCCATTGACCCCAATGTCCCCATATCCCCCCATTATCCCCAATGTCCCCCATATCCCCATGTCCCCATTGACCCCAATGTCCCCACATCCCCCATCCCCCCACTGTCCCCCCCGCACTGTCCCCACCCCCCTCCCCCCCCCGCCCCCCCCGTTGTCGCCATCATCCCCATTGACCCCATATCCCCATTACCCCCAATGTCCCCACATCCCCCATCCCCCCCATTGACCCCGCCCCCCCCCCACCCCCTCCCCCCCCCCGTTGTCGCCATCATCCCCATTGTCCCCATATCCCCATTACCCCCAATGTCCCCACATCCCCCATCCCCCCCATTGTCCCCCGCCCCCCCCACCCCCTCCCCCCCCCGCCCCCCCCGTTGTCACCATCATCCCCATTGACCCCATATCCCCATTACCCCCAATGTCCCCATTGACCCATTACTATCCCCATTGACCCCAATGTCCCCATTGACCCCATATCCCCATTATCCCCAATGTCCCCATTGACCCCAATGTCCCCATATCCCCCCCATTATCCCCAATGTCCCCATTATCCCCATTGTCCCCATATCCCCATTGACCCCAATGTCCCCACATCCCCCATCCCCCCCATGTCCCCCCCGCCCCCCACCCCCCCCCATGCCCCCCCCGCCCCCCCCGTTGTCACCATCATCCCCATTGACCCCATATCCCCATTACCCCCAGTGTCCCCATTATCCCCCATCCCCCCACTGTCCCCGCCCCCCCCCGCCCCCCCCTGTTGTCACCATCATCCCCATTGACCCCATGTCCCCATTGACCCCAATGTCCCCATATCCCCCCATTATCCCCAATGTCCCCATTATCCCCATTGTCCCCATATCCCCATGTCCCCATTGACCCCAATGTCCCCATATCCCCCCATTATCCCCAATGTCCCCATTATCCCCATTGTCCCCATATCCCCATGTCCCCATTGACCCCAATGTCCCCACATCCCCCATCCCCCCACTGTCCCCGCCCCCCCCGCCCCCCCATGTCCCCCCCGCCCCCCCCTGCCCCCCCCGCCCCCCCCCCGCCCCCCCATGTCCCCATTGTCCCCATTGTCCCCGTTACCGCCGAGCTCCCTGCGGTCCCGGTACCAGCGCAGCGCCGCCGGGGGGCGCGCTCGGGGCACGAGGCAGCGCAGCTCCAGCTCCGCCCCCGCCACGGCCACGCCCCCCTGCGTCACTTCCGGCTCCGCGGGCGGCACTGGGGGGGAGGGGAGGGGAGGGGGAGAGACGGGGTCAGCCAGGGGTCAGTGGGGACAATGGGGACAATGGGGAAAATGGGGGCATTGGGGACAATGGGAGTAATGGGGGCAATGGGGACAATGGGAGTAATGGGGGCAATGGGGACAATGGGGACAATGGGGACAATGGGGACAATGGGGGCAATGGGGGTAGTGGGGACAATGGGGGCAATGGGGGCAATGGGGGCAATGGGGACAATGGGGACGATGGGGACATTGGGGACAATGGGGGCGATGGGGGCAATGGGGGCAATGGGGGCAATGGGGGCAATGGGGGCGATGGGGGCGATGGGGGCGATGGGGACATTGGGGACAATGGGGGCGATGGGGGCAATGGGGGCATTGTGGGTAATGGGGACATTGGGAACAATGGTGACAATGGGGACATTGGGGGCAATGGGGACAATGGGGACAATGGGGACATTGTGGGTAATGGGGATATTGGGATCAATTTGGACATTGGGGGTAATAGGATCAATGGGGACATTGGGGACAATGGGGGGACATGGGGACAATGGGGTCATAGGGATCAGTGGGGAGAATGGGGACATTGGGGACATCGGGGTCAATGGGGACAATGGGGGGACATGGGGACAATGGGGCGGGAGGGGACAAGGGACACAGGGGGATGTGACCCCACTGCTCCCATGTCCCCAATGTGACCCCAGTGTCCCCAACATGTCCCCAAGTGTCCCCAATGTGACCCCGGGTGTCCCCAAGTGTCCCCAAGTGTCCCCAATGTGACCCCAGTGTCCCCAAGTGTCCCCAACATGTCCCCAATGTGACCCCAGTGTCCCCAAGTGTCCCCAACAGTGTGACCCCGGGTGTCCCCAAGTGTCCCCAATGTGACCCCAGTGTCCCCAAGTGTCCCCAACATGTCCCCAACATGTCCCCAATGTGACCCCAGTGTCCCCAAGTGTCCCCAAGTGTCCCCAATGTGACCCCGGGTGTCCCCAAGTGTCCCCAACAGTGTGACCCCAGTGTCCCCAACATGTCCCCAATGTGACCCCAATGTCCCCAAGTGTCCCCAACAGTGTGACCCCGGGTGTCCCCAACATGTCCCCAATGTGACCCGGGTGTCCCCAAGTGTCCCCAACATGTCCCCAATGTCACCCCAGTGTCCCCAAGTGTCCCCAACAGTGTGACCCCGGGTGTCCCCAAGTGTCCCCAATGTGACCCCAGTGTCCCCAAGTGTCCCCAACATGACTCCAATGTGACCCCAGTGTCCCCAAGTGTCCCCAACAGTGTGACCCCGGGTGTCCCCAAGTGTCCCCAAGTGTCCCCAATGTGACCCCAGTGTCCCCAAGTGTCCCCAACAGTGACCCCGGGTGTCCCCAAGTGTCCCCAATGTGACCCCAGTGTCCCCAAGTGTCCCCAACATGACCCCAATGTGACCCCAGTGTCCCCAGTGTCCCCAAGTGTCCCCAATGTCCCCAGCAATGACACCGGACTGGTTTGGTGACACCAGCAGGAAGTGCCACCACAGCCCTGTGGCAACAATGTCCCCATTGTCCCCAATGTCCCCATTGTCCTCAGGTGTCCTGTGATGTCCCCAAAGTCCCCAAGTGTCCCCAATGTTCTGTGTCCCCCCCATAGACCTGTGTCCCCAATGTCCCCAATGTCCCCATTGTCCCCAGGTGTCCCCAGTGTTCTGTGTCCCCCCTATAGACCTGTGTCCCCAAATGTCCCCAAGTGTCCCCAATGTCCCCAATGTCCCCAATGTCCCCAGGTGTCCTGTGATGTCCCCAATGTCCCCAGGTGTCCTGTGATGTCCCCAATGTCCCCCCCATAGACCTGTGTCCCCCTGTCCCTGTGTCTGTGTGTCCCCACGTCCCCCATTGCCCCCAATGTCCCCATTACTCCCAATGTCCCCATTGTCACCTTTGACCCCAATGTCCCCATTGGCCCCATCACCCCCATTGTGCACATGACCCCCAATGTCCCCCATTGTCCCCATTCCCTCCAATATCCCCAATGTCCCCAGTGTCCCCATTGTCCCCATTGCCCCCATTGTCCCCAATGGCCCCATTGACCCCAATGTCCCCAATGGCCCCATTGACCCCAATGTCCCCAATGGCCCCAGTGTCCCCATTGCCCCCACTGTCCCCATTGTCCCCATTGTCCCCATTGTCCTCATTGTCCCCAATGTCCCCATTGTCCCCATTGTCCTCATTGTCCCCAATGTCCCCATTGCCCCCAATGTCCTCATCGCCCCCATTGCCCCCATTGTTGCCATTGTCCCCATTGTCCCCATTCTCCCATTGTCCCCACTGTCCCCATTGCCCCCCCTGTCCCCATCGCCCCCAATGTCCCCATCGCCCCCATTGTCCCCATTGTCCCCATTGTCCCCATTGTCCCCACTGTCCCCACTGTCCCCAATGTCCCCATTGTCCCCACTGTCCCCATTGTCCCCACTGTCCCCCAATGTCCCCATTGTCCCCATTGTCCCCAATGTCCCCATTGTCCCCACTGTCCCCATTGCCCCCAATGTCCCCAGTGTCCCCATGTCCTCACCCAGCACGGTGAGCGTGGCGTTCTGGTGGCGCGTGTCCTCCCCGTAGAGCTGGCAGCTGTACCCAGTGTCCCCAATGTCCCCATGTCCCCATTGCCCCCAATGTCCCCAATGTCCCCACTGTCCCCATTGCCCCCCAATGTCCCCACTGTCCCAATGATGTCCCCTGTCCCTCACCCAGCACGGTGAGCGTGCCGTTCTGGTGGCGCGTGTCCTCCCCGTAGAGCTGGCAGCTGTACCCGCCGTCGTCCTCCAGGCGCGCGGGGCTGAGCCGGACGCGCAGGCGGCGCCGGCTGAACTCCAGCAGCTGGAACCGCTCGTCCTTCAGCGCTGTGACGTCATCAGTGACGTCATCAGTGACGTCATCAACATAGTGACATCACAGTGACATCATAGTGACATCACAGTGACACCGACACAGTGACAGCGGCTGAACTCCAGCAGCTGGAACCGCTCGTCCTTCAGCGCTGTGACGTCACAGTGACGTCATCAGTGACGTCATCATCATAGTGACATCACAGTGACATCATAGTGACATCACAGTGACATCGACACGGTGACAGCGGCTGAACTCCAGCAGCTGGAACCGCTCGTCCTTCAGCGCTGTGACGTCATCGTGACGTCATCAGTGACCTCATCATCATAGTGACATCACAGTGACATCATAGTGACATCACAGTGACATCGACACGGTGACAGCGGCTGAACTCCAGCAGCTGGAACCGCTCGTCCTTCAGCGCTGTGACGTCACAGTGACCTCATCAGTGACGTCATCAACATAGTGACATCATAGTGACATCACAGTGACATCGACACGGTGACAGCGGCTGAACTCCAGCAGCTGGAACCGCTCGTCCTTCAGCGCTGTGACGTCACAGTGACCTCATCAGTGACGTCATCAACATAGTGACATCACAGTGACATCATAGTGACATCATAGTGACATCACAGTGACATCGACACGGTGACAGCGGCTGAACTCCAGCAGCTGGAACCGCTCGTCCTTCAGCGCTGTGACGTCATCAGTGACGTCATCAGTGACGTCATCATCATAGTGACATCACAGTGACATCATAGTGACATCACAGTGACACCGACACGGTGACAGCGGCTGAACTCCAGCAGCTGGAACCGCTCGTCCTTCAGCGCTGTGACGTCACAGTGACCTCATCAGTGACGTCATCAACATAGTGACATCACAGTGACATCATAGTGACATCACAGTGACACCGACACAGTGACAGCGGCTGAACTCCAGCAGCTGGAACCGCTCGTCCTTCAGCGCTGTGACGTCACAGTGACGTCATCAGTGACGTCATCAACATAGTGACATCATAGTGACATCACAGTGACATCGACACGGTGACAGCGGCTGAACTCCAGCAGCTGGAACCGCTCGTCCTTCAGCGCTGTGACGTCATCGTGACCTCATCACCATGGTGACATCATAGTGACATCATAGTGACATCATAGTGACATCGACACGGTGACAGCGGCTGAACTCCAGCAGCTGGAACCGCTCGTCCTTCAGCGCTGTGACGTCATCAGTGACCTCATCAGTGACGTCATCAACATAGTGACATCATAGTGACATCATAGTGACATCACAGTGACACCGACACAGTGACAGCGACTGAACTCCAGCAGCTGGAACCGCTCGTCCTTCAGCGCTGTGACGTCATCAGTGACGTCACCAGTGACGTCATCAACATAGTGACATCACAGTGACATCATAGTGACATCACAGTGACATCACAGTGACATCGACACGGTGACAGCGGCTGAACTCCAGCAGCTGGAACCGCTCGTCCTTCAGCGCTGTGACGTCATCAGTGACCTCATCACCATGATGACATCATAGTGACATCATAGTGACATCATAGTGACATCGACACGGTGACAGCGGCTGAACTCCAGCAGCTGGAACCGCTCGTCCTTCAGCGCTGTGACGTCATCAGTGACCTCATCAGTGACGTCATCAACATAGTGACATCATAGTGACATCATAGTGACATCACAGTGACACCGACACAGTGACAGCGACTGAACTCCAGCAGCTGGAACCGCTCGTCCTTCAGCGCTGTGACGTCATCGTGACCTCATCAGTGACGTCATCATCATAGTGACATCACAGTGACATCATAGTGACATCACAGTGACATCGACACGGTGACAGCGGCTGAACTCCAGCAGCTGGAACCGCTCGTCCTTCAGCGCTGTGACGTCACAGTGACGTCATCAGTGACGTCATCAACATAGTGACATCATAGTGACATCACAGTGACATCGACACGGTGACAGCGGCTGAACTCCAGCAGCTGGAACCGCTCGTCCTTCAGCGCTGTGACGTCATCGTGACCTCATCACCATGGTGACATCATAGTGACATCATAGTGACATCATAGTGACATCGACACGGTGACAGCGGCTGAACTCCAGCAGCTGGAACCGCTCGTCCTTCAGCGCTGTGACGTCATCAGTGACCTCATCAGTGACGTCATCAACATAGTGACATCATAGTGACATCATAGTGACATCACAGTGACACCGACACAGTGACAGCGACTGAACTCCAGCAGCTGGAACCGCTCGTCCTTCAGCGCTGTGACGTCATCAGTGACGTCACCAGTGACGTCATCAACATAGTGACATCACAGTGACATCATAGTGACATCACAGTGACATCACAGTGACATCGACACGGTGACAGCGGCTGAACTCCAGCAGCTGGAACCGCTCGTCCTTCAGCGCTGTGACGTCATCAGTGACCTCATCACCATGATGACATCATAGTGACATCATAGTGACATCATAGTGACATCGACACGGTGACAGCGGCTGAACTCCAGCAGCTGGAACCGCTCGTCCTTCAGCGCTGTGACGTCCCCGTGACGTCATCAGTGACCTCATCACCATAGTGACATCATCACCATGGCGACATCACCATAGCGACGTCATCACCACAGTGACATCATAGTGACATCACAGTGACATCGACACGGTGACAGCGGCTGAACTCCAGCAGCTGGAACTGCTGGAGTTCAGCGCTGTGACGTCATCAGTGACGTCATCACCATGGCGACATCACCGTAGCGACGTCGTCAACATAGTGACATCATAGTGACATCATAGTGACATCATAGTGACATCATAGTGACATCATAGTGACATCGACACGGTGACAGCGGCTGAACTCCACAGCCGGAAGCGCTCGTCCTTCAGCGCTGTGACGTCACTGTGACATCATCAGTGACGTCATCGCCACAGTGACATCACCCACGTCACGGTGACATCACCATGGTGACAGTGTCACCAATGGAGTCACAGTGTCACCAGTGGGGTCACAGTCTCACCTACAGGGTCACAGTGTCACCCATGGGGTCACAGTGTCACCTACAGGTCACAGTGTCTCCAATGGGGTTACAATGTCACCAATGGGGTTACAATGTTACCAATGGGGTCACAGTGTCACCCATGGGGTCACAGTGTCACCAATAGGGTTACAATGTTACCAATGAGGTCACAGTGTCACCTACAAGGTCACAGTGTCACCCATGGGGTCACAGTGTCACCTACAGGGTCACAGTGTCTCCAATGGGGATACAATGTCACCAATGGGGTTACAATGTCACCCGTGGGGTCACAGTGTCACCAATGGGGTCACAGTGTCACCTACGGGGTCACAGTGTCACCTACGGGGTCACAGTGTCACCAATGGGGTCACAGTGTCACCTACGGGGTCACCTTGAGGCCACCTCTATGTCCCCATAGACACCCCAATGTCCCCATTGTCCCCATTGACCCCAATGCCCCCATCACCCCCCATTGTCCCCAATGTCCCCAATGTCCCCATTGTCCCCAATGTCCCCAATGTCCCCATCGCCCCCAATGTCCCCATCGCCCCCATTGTCCCCATCACCCCCATTGTCCCCATCGCCCCCAATGTCCCCATCGCCCCCAATGTCCCCAATGTCCCCATTGCCCCCAATGTCCCCAATGTCCCCATTGTCCCCATTGACCCCAATGTCCCCATCGCCCCCAATGTACCCAATGTCCCCATCGCCCCCAATGTCCCCATGGCCACCCCAATGTCCCCATGGCCCCCAATGTCCCCATCGCCTCCAATGTCCCCAATGTCCCCATTGCCCCCCAATGTCCCCAATGTCCCCATTGTCCCCATTGACCCCAATGCCCCCATCACCCCCATTGTCCCCAATGTCCCCAATGTCCCCATTGCCCCCAATGTCCCCAATGTCCCCATTGTCCCCATTGACCCCAATGTCCCCATCGCCCCCAATGTACCCAATGTCCCCATCGCCCCCAATGTCCCCAATGTCCCCATCGCCCCCAATGTCCCCATCGCCCCCATCACCCCCATTGTCCCCATCGCTGCCAATGTCCCCATTGTCCCTATTGCCCCCATTGTCCCCACTGCCCCCATCGCCCCCATTGCCCCCAATGTCCCCATTGTCCCCAATGTCCCCGTGTCCCCTCACCGCGGGTGCCATTGAAGAACAGCGTCTGCCGCGCCGGGTTCTGGATGACGACGATGGAGCCGTCGTAGCCGTGCAGGTGACACGTCAGCTCGGCCGCGTCCCCCTCCAGGACGGTGACATTGTCGGCCACCAGCTCCTGCGCCCCGCCTGGGACATTGGGGACAATGGGGACATTGGGGGTGATGGGGACAATGGGGACATTGGGGACAATGGGGACAATGGGGGAGATGGGGACAATGGGGACATTGGGGACAATGGGGGCGATGGGGACATTGGGGACAATGGGGGTGATGGGGAAAAATGGGGTCAATGGGGACATGGGGACATTGGGGACATTGGGGTCAATGGGGACATTGGGGACGATGGGGACAATGGGGACATTTGGTACAGTGGGGCCATTGGGGACAATGGGGACAATGGGGACACATGGGGACATTGGGGGCAATGGGAGTGATGGGGACATTGGGGGCGATGGGGACATTGGGGATATAGGGGACAATGGGGGTGATGGGGACATTGGGGACATTGGGGACAGTGGGGATATAGGGGACAATGGGGACATTGGGGACATTGGGGACAATGGGGACACATGGGGGGATATGGGGACATTGGGGGCGATGGGGACAATGGGGACAATGGGGGGTGACGGGGGACAATGGGGGCGATGGGGACATTGGGGGCGATGGGGACATTGGGTACAGTGGGGCCATTGGGGACAATGGGGACACATGGGGACAATGGGGGCAATGGGAGTGATGGGGACATTGGGGGCGATGGGGACATTGGGGGCGATGGGGGACACATGGGGACAATGGGGACAATGGGGACATTGGGGACAATGGGGACAATGGGGACAATGGGGACACATGGGGGGATATGGGGACATTGGGGGCGATGGGTGACATGGGGACATCATGGGGACATCATGGGGACATTGGGGACAATGGGGGCGATGGGGACATTTGGGACAATGGGGGCGATGGGGGACATGGGGACATTCATGGGGACATCATGGGGACATTGGGGACAATGGGGATATAGAGGGCAATGGGGACATTGGGGGCAGTGGGGACACATGGGGGGATATGGGGACATTGGGGACATTGGGGGCGATGGGGACATCATGGGGACATCATGGGGACATTGGGGGTAATGGGGACAATAGGGATATAGGGGACAATGGGGATATTGGGGACAAGGGGGACAATGGGGACACATGGGGGGATATGGGGACATCATGGGGACATTGGGGGCAATGGGGACAATGGCGGGACAATGGGACATTGGGACTGGGGGACATAGGGGCACATGGGGGGACATGGGGACAGAGGGACAGGGGGACAGAGGGACAGGGGGACACCCACCCCAGGGCCCTGGGGACACTGGGGACACTGGGGACACCGGGCTGGTGGCAGCGCAGGGACACCCCCCAACCCCAGTGACACCGGCCCTGGGCAGAGATGATGTCACGGCCCCGGACGCCTGGGTCCCTCCCGAACGCCTGGGTCCCCTCCCTGAACTCCTGGGTCCCTCCCGAACTCCTGGGTCCCTCCCGAACTCCTGGGTCCCCTTCCAGAACTCCTGGGTCCCCTTCCAGAACTCCTGGGTCCCCTTCCAGAACGCCTGGGTCCCCTTCCCGAACGCCTGGGTCCCTCCCTGAACTCCTGGGTCCCTCCAGAACTCCTGGGTCCCTCCAGAACACCTGGGTCCCTCCCGAACGCCTGGGTCCCCTCCCGAACACCTGGGTCCCTCCCGAACTCCTGGGTCCCCTTCCCGAACGCCTGGGTCCCCTTCCCAAACGCCTGGGTCCCTCCCTGAACTCCTGGGTCCCTCCCGAACTCCTGGGTCCCTCCCGAACTCCTGGGTCCCTCCCGGACGCCTGGGTCCCCCTGGACGCCTGGGTCCCCCCGGACGCCTGGGTCCCCCCTCGGCCTCATTGGTGACCACAGCATCACCTCCGGTTGCCGTGGCGACGCCGGGTTGTCACCAAGGGGGGGGGGGGACACGAGGGGGGTGACACCGGGTTGGGGGGGGGGGGGGTGACATCGCGTTTTCGCTGTGTCAGCACAATCCGCCCCTCCCCCCCCAACCAGGGTCACCGTCACGGCCAAGGTCGTCACCAACCCAAGGTCACCCCTGGCCCCGGGGGACCCAGGCGTCCGGGAGGGACCCAGGCGTCCGGGAGGCGGGGGACCCAGGCGTCCGGGAGGGACCCAGGCGTCCGGGAGGCGGGGGACCCAGGCGTCCGGGAGGGACCCAGGCGTCCGGGAGGCGGGGGGACCCAGGTGTCCGGGAGGGACCCAGGTGTCCGGGAGGGGGGGGACCCAGGCATTTGGGAGGGACCCAGGCGTTCGGGAGGGGACCCAGGCGTTTGGGGGGGGGGGGGGGGGGACCCAGGCGTTCGGGAGGGGACCCACATGCTTTGGGGGGGGGACCCAGGCGTCCGGGAGGGGACCCAGGCGTTCGGGAGGGGACCCACATGCTTTGGGGGGGGACCCAGGCGTCCGGGAGGGACCCAGGCGTCCGGGAGGGGACCCAGGCGTCCGGGTGCTGCCCACGGAGGTGACACGGGGACAAGTGACACATTGTTCCCGCCATCGTTCCCCCCCCCCCCCCCCCACCCACTCGGACGCCTGGGTCCCCTCGTGAATGGGTGCTGGGTGGGGGATGGATGGCAGGCGCCCGGACGCCTGGGTCCCCTCCCGGACGCCTGGGTCCACAATGGCCCTTTTCTGTGCCACCCACGCCGCGGGGGGGGACAGGCCGGCGCTGCCTGGCACCTTGGCGGGGACCCAGGCGTCCGGGGGGGGACCCAGGCGTCCGGGGGGGGACCCAGGCGTTCGGGAGGGGGACCCAGGCGTTCGGGGGGGGGACCCAGGCGTCCGGGAGGGACCCAGGCGTCCGGGAGGGACCCAGGCGTCCGGGGGGGGGACCCAGGCATTCGGGGGGGGGACCCAGGCGTCCGGGGGGGGGACCCAGGCATTCGGGGGGGGGACCCAGGCGTCCGGGGGGGGGATGAACCTGGCATTTGCGGGGGACCCAGGCGTTCGGGGGGGGACCCAGGCGTCCAGGAGGGATGAACCTGGCATTTGGGGGGGACCCAGGCGTCCGGGGGGGACCCAGGCGTCCGGGGGGGGGACCCAGGCGTCCGGGGGGGGGGATGAACCTGGCATTTGCGGGGGACCCAGGCGTTCGGGGGGGGACCCAGGCGTCCGGGGGGGGGATGAACCTGGCATTTGGGGGGGGACCCAGGCGTCCGGGGGGGGACCCAGGCGTTCGGGAGGGATGAACCTGGCATTTGGGGGGACCCAGGCGTCCGGGAGGGGACCCAGGCGTTCGGGAGGGATGAACCTGGCATTTGGGGGGACCCAGGCGTCCGGGAGGGGGGGGGGGGGGGACAAGAGACAGAGCGATGTGACCCCCCCCCCCCCCAATGGGGGAGGGGGAGGGGGGTGTCCCCAGGGTGAGGGGACAATGACATGGGGGGGGAGGGGACACCAGGATCATTTTGGGGGGGGGGGGGGGGACACACAAAGGGACAACGGGGGGGGGGACAATGGGGGGGGGTGGGGACATTGGGGGGGGGACATTGGGGGGGGTGGTTGAAGGTGATGGGGACAATCTAAGGGGGGTTTGGGGACAATTTAAGGGGGTTTGGGGACAATTTAAGGGGTTTTGGGGACAATTTAAGGGGTTTTGGGGACAATTTAAGGGGTTTTTGGGCCCAATTTAAGGTGGTTTGGGGATAATCAAATGGATTTTGGGCCCATCTGGGGGGGTTTGGAGCCCAATTTTAGGGGTTTTGGGCCCAATTTAAGGGGTTTTGGGGACAATTTGGGGGCATTTTGGGCCCAATTTTAGGGATTTTGGGGACAATTTAAGGGCTTTGGGGACAATCTGGGGACAATTTAGGGGATTTTGGGCCCAATTTAAGGGATTTTGGGCCCAATTTAAGGGATTTTGGGCCCAATTTAAGGGGTTTGGGGAGAATTTAAGGGATTTTGGGGACAATTTGGGGACAATTTAGGGGATTTTGGGCCCAATTTAAGAGGTTTTGGGGACAATTTGGGGACAATCTAAGGGGTTTTGGGCCCAATTTAAGGGATTTTGGGCCCAATTTAAGGGGTTTGGGGACAATTTAAGGGGTTTGGGGACAATTTAAGGGGTTTGGGGACAATTTAAGAGATTTTGGGCCCAATTTGGGGACAATTCAAGGGGGTTTTGGGCCCGATCCGGGGGCATTTTGGGCCCAATTTAAGGGGTTTTGGGCCCATTTTGGGGCGGGGGGGGGTGGGGGATGGGGGGGGTGGGGGATGGGGGGGGTGTGGGGGATGGGAGGGGGGGGGGTCGGGGGCCGTTTTGGGGGTGATGGGGGGGGGCGGGTTCCGGGGTTTTCGGGGCCGGGGGGGTGGGGGGGTGGGGGGGGGTGGGGGGCGGGGGGGGGGGCGGGTTTTGGGGGGGGGCTCACCCAGCGCGGTCGCCCAGAGCAGCAGCAGCAGCAGCGGGGGGGGCGGGGGGGGGCTCCATGGCGGCTGCGACCGCGGCCGCTGCACCTGATCACCAATGATAATGAGATGCGGGGCGGCGGCCAATGGGGAGAGAGGGGCGGGGCAAGGGGATGCGGGGCGGCGGCCAATGGGAGAGAGCGGGGGGGGGGATGAGGAATGGTAATGAGATGCAAGGAAACGGCCAATGGGGAGAGAGGAGGCTGAGGATAATGTATGTTAATGAGATGTGGGGGAGCAGCCAATGGGAGAGAGCGGGGGGGGGGATGAGGGGTGGTAATGAGATGCAAGGAAACGGCCAATGGGGAGAGAGGAGGCTGAGGATAATGTATGTTAATGAGATGTGGGGGAGCGGCCAATGGGAGAGAGCAGGGGGGCTGATGAGGGGTGGTAATGAGATGCAAGGAAACTGCCAATGGGGAGAGAGGAGGCTGAGGATAATGTATGTTAATGAGATGCAGGGGAGCGGCCAATGGGGAGAGTGGGGGGGGGTAATGAGATGTGGGGGGAGTGGCCAATGGGGAGAGAGGGGCGGGGTAATGAGATGCGGGGGAGCAACCAATGGGGAAAGAGGAGGCTGAGGATAATGTATGTTAATGAGATGCGGGGGAGCGGCCAATGGGGAGAGAGGGGGGGTAATGAGATGCAGGAGGAACCAGCCAATGGGAGGGGTGAATGGGGATGATGGAAGATAATGAGATGCAGGAGCAGCAGCCAATGGGAAGAGAGGGGGGGGGTGGGGATAATGTATGTTAATGAGATGCGAGGGCTCAACCAATGGGGAGAGATGAGGGGGGATAATGAGATGCTAATGAGATACGAGAGGACCAGCCAATGGGGAAGGAGGGGGAGGAGCTTGGGGGTGAGCATTGGGGCTAAAATGGGGCTAAAACGGTCCAAAATGGGGCTAAAAAGGGTCAGAATAGGACTAAATAGAGCGGAAACGGACAAAAAAGGTCAGAAGGACTAAAAAGGGTGAAAATGGGGCTAAAAGGGTCAGAATGGGGCCAAATGGCACTAAGTAGAGTGAAAATGGGGCTAGAACGGGGCAAAATGGGGCTAAAAAGGGGCAAAATGAGACTAAATAAAGTGAAAATGGGGCTAAAATGGGGGTGTGGAGGAGCCGGGGGTTGGGGGGGCCCCTCGGGGGGGGGGGGGTCCTCGGTTGCGGGGAACTCACCCATCGCTCCAAGCGGCCGCCGGAGCGACCGGAGCCAAATGGCAGCGGCGGCGGCGACCGCGGCGGTTTTGTAGCTGCGCGCGCTGACACGCCCCCCTCGCCGGCGGCACGGCCAATCAGCGGGCGCCGTCCGCCGTGGCCACGCCTCTCACAGACCCAACCTCCCCGCCCAGCCACCGGTTCAACCAATCAGCTAGCGTCTCTCCCCGTGGCCACGCCTCTCGCAAGCACTGCCTCCTCGCCCACCGCCGTCCCCCGTGGCCACGCCCCTTCAGCTTCACCACCCCGCCCAGCCGGCGGCTGGACCAATCAGCGAGCGCCGTCCGCCGTGGCCACGCCCACTGCTCACTGAGGTAAAACGGCACCGCGGCTTTTTTGAGGTAAAAACCGCGGCTTTTGAGGTAAAAAACTTCGATTTTTCCAGCAAAATTCTGACCTGCCGAGGTTAAATTTAATTTTCTCAGGTAAAACATGAATTTTCTGACGCGAAACGTTATGTTTCCGAGGTAAAACGTTAACATTCTGAGGTAAAACTGGGAGGAAAAGGATTTTCTAACCCTTAAAGTGGCTGAAATTGCCCTTTTTGGGTGTTTTTGACCCAAATAAAATCCACCCAGTTGGATTTTTGGGGCTCCCAGTCCTTTTTTGTATCAAGGGGGGACCCAGGAGTGCGGCGGGGGGGGGCGTGGTCACCAGAGGGGGCGTGGTCTGAGGAGGGGGGCGTGTCCATCGCCGGTGGGCGGGGCTAAATGGCGTCATCCTGGATCCCGCAGCGGAGATTGGCGGGAACAGCGACGTCTGGGTGGGGGGGGAAGGGGCGGGGTTAGAGGGGACCCAGGAGTTCGGGAAGGGACCCAAGAGTGCCCCAAGGGACCCAGGAGTTCGAGAGGGGACCCAGGTGTTCGGGGAGGGACCCAGGCGTCCGGGAGGGGACCCAGGCGTCCGGGAAAGGAATTACAGGGGAGGGACCCAGGTGTTCGGGGAGGGACCCAGGAGTTCGGGAGGGGACCCAGGAGTTCGGGAAAGGAATTACAGGAGTGGGACCCAGGCGTTCGGGAGGGGACCCAGGAGTTCGGGAGGGGACCCAGGCGTTTGGGAGGGACCCAGGAGTTCGGGAGGGACCCAGGCGTTCGGGAGGGGACCCAGGCGTTCGGGAGGGGACCCAGGCGTTCGGGAGGGACCCAGGAGTTCGGGAGGGGACCCAGGCGTTCGGGGAGGGGACCCAGGCGTTCGGGGGAGGGACCCAGGAGTTTGGGGAGGGACCCAGGCGTCCGAGAGGGGACCCAGGCGTCCGGGAAAGGAATTACAGGGGAGGGACCCAGGCGTTCGGGGAGGGACCCAGGCGTTCGGGGAGGGACCCAGGAGTTCAGGAGGGGACCCAGGAGTTCGGGAGGGGACCCAAATAGGGGACCCAGGAGTTCGGGAGGGGACCCAGGCGTTCGGGAGGGGACCCAGGCGTCCGGGAAAGGAATTACAGGGGAGGGACCCAGGCGTTCGGGGAGGGACCCAGGAGTTCGGGAGGGGACCCAGGAGTTCGGGAGGGGACCCAGGCGTTCGGGGAGGGACCCAGGAGTTCGGGAGGGGACCCAGGAGTTCGGGAGGGGACCCAGGCGTCCGGGAAAGGAATTACAGGGGAGGGACCCAGGTGTTCGGGAGGGACCCAGGCGTTCGGGGAGGGACCCAGGAGTTCAGGAGGGGACCCAGGAGTTCGGGAGGGACCCAGGAGTTCGGGAGGGGACCCAGGAGTTCGGGAGGGGACCCAGGCGTCCGGGAAAGGAATTACAGGGGAGGGACCCAGGTGTTCGGGGAGGGACCCAGGAGTTCAGGAGGGGACCCAGGAGTTCGGGAGGGACCCAGGAGTTCAGGAGGGGACCCAGGAGTTCGGGAGGGGACCCAAATAGGGGACCCAGGAGTTCGGGAGGGGACCCAGGCGTTCGGGGAGGGACCCAGGCGTCCTGCGCACCCATGAGGCGGGGCCGGGGCAGCCCCAGCCCGTCCATCACGGTCACGAACTCGTCCAGACTCAGCGTCAAACGCGGGTTCAGCCGCTTCTCCTCCCCCACCGTGGACACCGTGTGACCTGCGGGGGAGGGGCCAGCGCGGGGGGGAGGGGTCAGGACCCCCCGACCCCCCCCTGACCCCCAACTGACCCCCCCCCCATAACCCCAAACCCCAAATCTGCTCCCCCGGACGCCTGGGTCCCTCCCAAACTCCTGGGTCCCTCCCGAACTCCTGGGTCCCTCTCCATTCCCCCAGTAACCCCCAAATCCCCCCCCCCCGAACTCCTGGGTCCCTCCCCATCCCCCCCAATAACCCCCAAATCCCCCCCCCCGAACTCCTGGGTCCCTCCCCATCCCCCCAATAACCCCCAAATCCCCCCTCCCGAACTCCTGGGTCCCTCCCGAACTCCTGGGTCCCTGCCCATCCCCCCCAATAACCCCCAAATCCCCCCTCCCGAACTCCTGGGTCCCTCCCCATCCCCCCCCAATAACCCCCAAATCCCCCCTCCCGAACTCCTGGGTCCCTCCCCATCCCCCCAATAACCCCCAAATCCCCCCTCCCGAACTCCTGGGTCCCCCCCCGAACTCCTGGGTCCCTCCCGAACTCCTGGGTCCCCACCGCAATAGTCGTGTCCGGGGTAAATGTGGCAGGTTTCGGGCAAAGTGAAGATTTGTTCATGGATGGAGCGGTACAGGGTGCGGGGGCAGCCTGCGGAGGTTACCATGGCAACGATTACCATGGCAACGGTTACCATGGCAACCGCTATTCCATTCCCCTCCCCAGCAAACCCAGCGGTGCAGGGGGCAGCACGGAACAGCCGTTGCTATGGAGACCGGCTCACCATGGCAACCGCTATTCCATCCCCCCTCCCCAGCGAACCCAGCGGTGCAGGGCGCAGCACGGAACAGCCGCCGCCATGGCGACCGGTCACCATGGCAACTGCTATTCCATCCCCCTCCCCAGCGAACCCAGCGGTGCAGGGCGCAGCACGGAACAGCCGTTGCTATGGAGACCGGCTCACCATGGCAACCACCGTTCTATTCACACCCCCCCACTGCCCCCAGTGAACCAAGTGTCACCAGTGCTCCCCAGTCCATCCCAGTGACCCCCAGTACATTCCAATCCCCTCCCAGTCCATCCCAGTCCATCCCAATGACCCCCCAGTCCATTCCAATCCCCTCCCAGTCCATCCCAGTTCATCCCAATGACCCCCCAGTCCATTCCAATCCCCTCCCAGTCCATCCCAGTTCATCCCAGTGACCCCCCAGTCCATTCCAATCCCCTCCCAGTCCATCCCAGTTCATCCCAGTGACCCCCCAGTCCATTCCAATCCCCTCCCAGTCCATCCCAGTTCATCCCAGTGACCCCCCAGTCCATTCCAATCCCCTCCCAGTCCATCCCAATGACCCCCCAGTCCATTCCAATCCCCTCCCAGTCCATCCCAGTTCATCCCAGTGACCCCCCAGTCCATTCCAATCCCCTCCCAGTCCACCCCAGTTCATCCCAATGACCCCCCAGTCCATTCCAATCCCCTCCCAATCCATCCCAGTTCATCCCAATGACCCCCCAGTCCATTCCAATCCCCTCCCAGTCCATCCCAGTCCATCCCAATGACCCCCCAGTCCATTCCAATCCCCTCCCAGTCCACCCCAGTTCATCCCAGTGACCCCCCAGTTCATTCCAATCCCCTCCCAGTCCACCCCAGTCCATCCCAATGACCCCCCAGTCCATTCCAATCCCCTCCCAGTCCATCCCAGTTCATCCCAGTGACCCCCCAGTCCATTCCAATCCCCTCCCAGTCCATCCCAGTTCATCCCAGTGACCCCCCAGTCCATTCCAATCCCCTCCCAGTCCATCCCAGTTCATCCCAGTGACCCCCCAGTCCATTCCAATCCCCTCCCAGTCCATCCCAGTTCATCCCAGTGACCCCCCAGTCCATTCCAATCCCCTCCCAGTCCATCCCAGTTCATCCCAATGACCCCCCAGTCCATTCCAATCCCCTCCCAGTCCATCCCAGTTCATCCCAGTTCATCCCAGTGACCCCCCAGTCCATTCCAATCCCCTCCCAGTCCATCCCAGTTCATCCCAATGACCCTCCCAGTATAAACCAGTATAAACCCGTATCCCCAGTCCGTCTGTCCCACCCTGCTGGAAGTCCGTCCGTCCGCAGCCGCGGATCAGCAGCGCGTCCCCCGTGAAAGCCGCTGATTGGTCGTCCAGAACGAGGGTGATGCAGCCGGGGGTGTGGCCGGGGGTGGGGCGCACGTGCAGAGCCTGGACCCAGGAGTGCCCCAATGGACCCAGGAGTGCCCCAGGGACCCAGGAGTGCCCCCAAAACCCCCAAAATGGACCCGGGAGTGTCCCCAGGGACCCAGGAGTGCCCCAATGGACCCAGGAGTGCCCCAAAAAGGACCCTATTGACCCCTAATCCACCTCCAAAAGCCCCCTCCCCAACATGAGGCTCCTCCCCACTCCTGAAGCCCCTCCCCCTTTAGCCCAAGCCCTTCTCCCACTCCCAAAGCCCCTCCCCTTCGGCCCCTCCCCCCTGAAGCCACTCCCCCTTTGGCCCCTCCCACCCATGGGCCCCTCCCCCCCGTTGGTCCCTCCCCACTCCCAAAGCCACTCCCCCTCTGGCCCCTCCCCCTTTGGCCCCTCCCCACTCCCAAAGCCACTCCCCCTTTGGCCCCTCCCCCTTTGGCCCCCTCCCCCACTCCCAAAGCCACTCCCCCTTTGGCCCCTCCCCACTTGGCCCCCCCCCCCATTGGTCCCTCCCCACTCCCAAAGCCACTCCCCCTTTGGCCCCTCCCACCCATGGGCCCCTCCCCCCATTGGTCCCCTCCCCCACTCCCGAAGCCACTCCCCCTTTGGCCCCTCCCACCCATGGGCCCCTCCCCCCATTGGTCCCTCCCCACTCCCAAAGCCGCTCCCCCTTTGGCCCCTCCCACCCATGGGCCCCTCCCCCCATTGGTCCCTCCCCACTCCCAAAGCCGCTCCCCCTTTGGCCCCTCCCACCCATGGGCCCCTCCCCCCATTGGTCCCTCCCCACTCCCAAAGCCACTCCCCCCTTTGGCCCCTCCCACCCATGGGCCCCTCCCCCCATTGGTCCCTCCCCCACTCCCAAAGCCACTCCCCATTTGGACCCACCCCCTTTGGCCCCTCCCCCCTTTGGCCCCTCCCCCCATTAGTCCCTCCCCACTCCCAAAGCCACTCCCCCTTTGGCCCCTCCCACCCATGGGCCCCTCCCCCCGTTGGTCCCTCCCCACTCCTGAAGCCACTCCCCCTTTGGCTCCTCCCCCATTGGTCCCTCCCCACTCCCAAAGCCACTCCCCCTCTGGCCCCTCCCCCTTTGGCCCCTCCCCATTCCCAAAGCCACTCCCCCTTTGGCCCCTCCCACCCATGTGCCACTCCCCCCATTGGTCCCTCCCCCCACTCCCAAAGCCACTCCCCATTTGGCCCCACCCCCCTTTGACCCCTCCCCCCATTGGTCCCTCCCCCCATTGGTCCCTCCCCACTCCCAAAGCCACTCCCCCTTTGGCCCCTCCCACCCATGGGCCCCTCCCCCCGTTGGTCCCTCCCCACTCCCAAAGCCACTCCCCCTCTGGCCCCTCCCCCTTTGGCCCCTCCCCACTCCCAAAGCCACTCCCCCTTTGGCCCCTCCCCCTTTGGCCCCTCCCCCACTCCCAAAGCCACTCCCCCTTTGGCCCCTCCCCACTTGGCCCCCCCCCCCATTGGTCCCTACCCACACCCAAAGCCACTCCCCCATTGGCCCCTCCCACACATGGGCCCCTCCCCCCATGGTCCTTCCCCACTCCCAAAGCCACCCCCCCTCTGGCCCCTCCCCATTCGGCCCCCTCCCCATTCCCAAAGCCACTCCCCCTTTGGCCCCTCCCACCCATGTGCCCCTCCCCCCATTGGTCCCTCCCCCACTCCCAAAGCCACTCCCCCTCTGGCCCCTCCCCCACCTCCCAAAGCCCCTCCCCCTTTGCCCCCTCCCACCCATGTGCCCCTCCCCCCATTGGTCCCTCCCCACTCCCCAAAGCCACTCCCCCTTTGGCCCCTCCCTCACTCCCAAAGCCACTCCCCCTTTGGGCCCCCTCCCCACTTGGCCCCTCCCCCCATTGGTCCCCTCCCCCCATTGGTCCCTCCCCACTCCCAAAGCCACTCCCCCTTTGGCCCCTCCCTCACTCCCAAAGCCACTCCCCCTTTGGCCCCTCCCCCCTTGGCCCCTCCCCCCATGGGCCCCTCCCCCCATTGGTCCCTCCCCAGTCCCGAAGCCACTCCCCCTTTGGCCCCTCCCCCCCCCGGTGCTCCCCCTTGGCCCCTCCCCCCTTGGCCCCTCCCCCCGAAGCCCCGCCCCCTGTGGCCCCGCCCCCCTTGGCCCCGCCCCCACTCACGAAGGCGCCGAAGCGCAGCTCGTCCCCCTCCCCCAGCAGCCGATCCGCGCGGGCGCCGCTGGCGCCGGAAATGGCGGTTGGGCAGGAGAGAGCCAATCGGAGCGAGCCCGAGCCCGTCACGTGATCCGCGTGCACGTGCGTGTTCACTGAGGGACCCAGGAGTGCCCCGTGGAGCCAGGAGTCCGGGAGAGGGACCCAGGAGTGCCCCAAGGGACCCAGGCGTTCGGGAGGGGCCCAGGAGTTCGGGAGGGGACCCAGGCGTTCGGGAGGGACCCAGGCGTTCGGGAGGGACCCAGGCGTTCGGAGGGGACCCAGGAGTTCAGGGAGGGACCCAGGCGTTCGGGAGGAACCCAAGAGTTCCCCAAGGGGACCCAGGAGTTCGAGAGGGACCCAGGAGTTCGAGAGGGACCCAGGAGTTCGGGAGGGACCCAGGAGTGCCCCAAGGGACCCAGGAGTTCGGGGAGGGACCCAGGAGTTCGGGAGGGACCCAGGAGTTCGGGAGGGACCCAGGAGTTCGGGAGGGGACCCAGGAGTTCGGGAGGGACCCAGGAGTTCGGGAAGGGACCCAGGAGTTCGGGAGGGACCCAGGAGTTCGGGAGGGACCCAGGAGTTCGGGAAGGGACCCAGGAGTTCGGGAGGGACCCAGGAGTTCGGGAGGGACCCAGGAGTTCGGGAGGGACCCAGGAGTTCGGGAAGGGACCCAGGAGTTCGGGAGGGACCCAGGAGTTCGGGAGGGACCAGGAGTTCGGGAGGGACCCAGGAGTTCGGGAGGGACCCAGGAGTTCGGGAAGGGACCCAGGAGTTCGGGAGGGACCCAGGAGTTCGGGAGGGGACCCAGGAGTTCGGGAGGGACCCAGGAGTTCGGGAAGGGACCCAGGAGTTCGGGAGGGACCCAGGAGTTCGGGAGGGACCCAGGAGTTCGGGAAGGGACCCAGGAGTTCGGGAGGGACCCAGGCGTCCGGCGCACCTGCCCAGCGCACGCGCAGTCCGAGCTCGCGCAGCAGCCTCAGGTCTCGCGGCGCCGTTTCCAGGACGGGATCGATCACCACGGCGTCACGTGACCGCGCGTCGGCGATGACGTAGGTGTACGTGCAGGACGCGGGCTCGAACAGCTGCGCCCGGACGCCTGGGTCCCTCCCGAACGCCTGGTCCCCCCTCCCCATCCCCCCCCCCCCCCCCCCCCGCCCTTCATAGCGAACCCAGGCGTCCGGGTGACCCCGCGATGAATGAACCGCCCCCCCCACCCCAATTCCCCTCCCCCATATGAGGACCCAGGCGTCCGGGCCCCGCCCCCCACCTGTCTGAGCAGCAACTTCCGGTCGGCGGGTCCTGTCGCGACAGAGCGCGCGATCGCGACCGCGCGGGAAACGCGGCGGGAAAACATGGCGGAAACGGCGCTTCCGGGAGCGCGCGGGCCCTTTAAGAGCCGGGGGAGGGGTGGGGCCCGCGCCTTAAAGCGGCGACGCCTCTTTAAAAGGGCAACGCCTAAGTGGGGACAATGTTAAGGCGGCAACGCCTCTTAAAGGGGCAACGCCCTATTAGTGAGGACAGTCTTAAAGGGGCGACGCCTCTTAAAAGGGCAACACACTAAGTGGGGACACGCTTAAAGGGGCAACGCCTCTTAAAAGGGCAATGCCCTCTTAGTGGGGCCACTCTTAAAGCAACGAGGCCTCTTAAAGGGGCAACACACGAAGTGGGCCCACTCTTAAAGTGGCAACGCCCTATTAGTGAGGACAGTCTTAAAGGGGCAACACCTCTTAAAAGGGCAACGCCCTAAGTGGGGACACGCTTAAAGCAGCGATCCCTCTTAAAGGGGCAACGCCTCTTAAAAGGGCAACGCCCTCTTAGTGGGGCCACTCTTAAAGCAGCGACACCTCTTAAAAGGGCAACGCCTAAAAAGGGGACGAGCTTAAGGTGGCCACGCCTCTTAAAGGGGCGACGCCGTTACTGGGGGACACTCTTAAAGCTACAACGGCTCTTAAAAGGGCAATGTCCCATTAGTGGGGCCACTCTTAAGGTGGCAAAGCCTCTTAAAGGGGCAACACACGAAGTGGGGGACAGTCTTAAAGTGGCAACGCCTCTTAAGTGGCAACGCCCTATTAGTGGGGACAGTCTTAAAGGGGCGACGCCTCTTAAAAGGGCAACACACTAAGTGGGGACACGCTTAAAGGGGCAAGGCCTCTTAAAGTGGCAACGCCCTATTAGTGGGGCCACTCTTAAAGCGGCAACGCCTCTTAAAAGGGCAACACCCTAAGTGGGGACACTCTTAAAGCGGCAATGCGCTTAATGGGGCCAGTATTAAAGGGGCAACGCCTCTTAAAGGGGCAACGAGACAATCTGAAGGGGGGGCAACCCCTCTTAAAGCGGTAACGGCGCATTAGAGGGGACCACATTCAAACAGCGACGCCTCTTAAAGGGGCAACACACCAAGTGGGGACACTTAAAGCTCCAACGCCTCTTAAAGAACAAAGCCCAGGGTGGGGCCACCCTTAAAGCAGCAATGCTTCTTAAAGGGGCCACGACCTAGTGTGGGGACACCCTTAAAGGGGCAACAGCCTTTAAAAGGGCGATGTCTGCTTAGTGGGGACACTCTTAAAGCGGCAACGCTCCTTAAAAGGGCAACACCCTTCAGGCCGGACCCCACCCCATACAGCGCCGCTCTTAAAGGGGCGACGCCTCTTCAAGCGGCAACACCACCCCCAAGGTGGACCCCACCCTGTGTTTATTGGCCAAAAACCGCTTTATTTCAGCACAAAACGCCCCAAAATGGAGCGCGGGGGGGAGGGGAGGGGGTGTTGATGACGTCATGGTGATGTCATGATGATGTCACGGACGCACGGCGAACGGCTGGGCCGGCAGGGGGCGCTGCTGCTCCCCCGCAGAGCCGCAGCCAATGGGGACGCACGATGGTCAGTGAGGGGCGGAGCTCCAGCGCCTGGGGGTGGGGCCAAGGTCAGGACACGCCCCCTTGGCTGAGCCCGCCCCCCCCTGGTGAACCCAGCAGTCTGGGAGGGACCCAGGAGTGCCCCCAGGGACCCAGGAGTTCTGAGGGGACCCAGGAGTCCGGGAGGGGACCCAGGAGTACCCCAAGGGACCCAGGCGTCCGGGAGGGGACCCAGGCGTCCGGGCCCCACCCACCTCATCGAAAGCCGGGTCCCAATCCTGTGACGTCACCACGTGGGTCACCGAGTCGCTCATGTACGGGGACACGGACCTGCCGACCAGTATAAACCAGTATGGACCAGTATGGACCAGTACGGACCAGTACGGACCAGTATAGATGAGTATGAATCACTATGGACCAGTATAAACCAGTATATCCCAGTATAAACCTGTATAACCAGTATAAACCTGTATAAACCTGTATAAACCTGTATAAACAAGTATAACCAGTATAAACCAGTATAAACCAGTATAAACCAGTATATCCCAGTATAAACCAGTATAAACCCGTATATCCAGTATAAACCAGTATAACCAGTATAACCAGTATATCCCAGTATAACCAGTATAAACCAGTATAACCCAGTACAACTGAGTATATCCCAGTATAACCCAGTACAACCCAGTATAACCAGTATATCCCAGTATAAACCAGTATAAACCAGTATAAACCAGTATAAACCAGTATAAACCCAGTATAAACCAGTATAAACCAGTATAAACCAGTATAACCAGTACAACTGGGTATATCCCAGTATATCCCAGTCTAACCAGTCTAACCAGTCTAACCAGTATATCCCAGTATAAACCAATATAATCAGTATAAACCAGTATAACCCAGTATAACCCAGTATAACCCAGTATAACCCAGTATAACCCAGTATATCCCAGTATAAACCAGTATATCCCAGTATAACCAGTATAACCCAGTACAACTGAGTATATCCCAGTACAACCCAGTATAACCAGTATATCCCAGTATATCCCAGTATAAACCAGTATAACCCAGTATAATCAGTATAAACCAGTATACACAGTATATCCCAGTATAACCAGTAAAAACCAGTATAACCCAATGTATCCCAGTGTAACCAGTATATCCCAGTATAACCAGTATATCCCAGTATAACCCAGTATATCCCAGTATATCCCAGTATAACCCAGTATATCCCAGTATATCCCAGTATAACCCAGAGTATAACCAGTATATCCCAGTATAACCAGTAAAAACCAGTATAACCCAATGTATCCCAGTATAACCAGTATATCCCAGTATATCCCAGTATATCCCAGTATATCCCAGTATATCCCAGTATAACCCAGTATAACCCAGTATATCCCAGTATAAACCAGTATAAACCAGTCTAACCAGTCTAACCAGTATAAACCAGTATAAACCAGTATAAACCAGTCTAACCAGTCTAACCATATAAACCAGTATAAACCAGTATAAACCAGTATATCCAGCAGCTCACCCCCCGCAGGCCAGCACGTAGCGCTGCAGCAGCCGCCCCCTCCCCCGCCGGGAACTCCCCGTGGAAGAAGAAGCTTTGGCCCTGGAAGAAATCTGCCCAGGGACCCAGGAGTTCGGGAGGGACCCAGGAGTGCCCCAGGGACCCAGGAGTTCGGGAGGGACCCAGGAGTGCCCCAAGGGACCCAGGAGTGCCCCAAGGACCCAGGAGTTCGGGAGGGACCCAGGAGTGCCCCAGGGACCCAGGAGTGCCCCAGGGGACCCAGGAGTTCGGAGGGACCCAGGAGTGCCCCAAGGGACCCAGGAGTGCCCCAAGGGACCCAGGAGTTCGGGAGGGGACCCAGGAGTTCTGGGAGGGGACCCAGGAGTGCCCCAAGGGACCCAGGAATGCCCCAAGGGACCCAGGAATGCCCCAAGGGACCCAGGAGTTCTGGGAGGGGACCCAGGAGTGCCCCAAGGGACCCAGGAATGCCCCAAGGGACCCAGGAATGCCCCAAGGGACCCAGGAGTTCTGGGAGGGGACCCAGGAGTGCCCCAAGGGACCCAGGAATGCCCCAAGGGACCCAGGAATGCCCCAAGGGACCCAGGAGTTCGGGAGGGGACCCAGGAGTGCCCCAAGGGACCCAGGAATGCCCCAAGGGACCCAGGAGTTCTGGGAGGGGACCCAGGAGTGCCCCAAGGGACCCAGGAATGCCCCAAGGGACCCAGGAGTTCGGGAGGGGACCCAGGAGTGCCCCAAGGGGACTCAAGAGTTCGGGAGGGACCCAGGAGTTCCAGGAGGGACCCAGGAGTGCCCCAGGGACCCAGGAGTGCCCCAAGGGGACTCAAGAGTTTGGGAGGGACCCAGGAGTTCGGGAGGGGACCCAGGAGTGCCCCAGGGACCCAGGAGTGCCCCAAGGACCCAGGAGTTCGGGAGGGGACCCAGGAGTGCCCCAAGGGGACTCAAGAGTTTGGGAGGGACCCAGGAGTTCGGGAGGGGGACCCAGGAGTGCCCCAGGGACCCAGGAGTGCCCCAAGGGGACTCAAGAGTTTGGGAGGGACCCAGGAGTGCCCCAGGGACCCAGGCGTCCGGCCATACCGGGCAGGGGGGGATGGGCTGCTCCTCCTCCTCCTCTTCGCTGTTTTCCTCGGTGGAGCCTCCATAGGGATCATCCCTGGGAGGGGGAGGGGTGAGAGGGGACCCAGGCGTCCGGGAGGGACCCAGGAGTGCCCCAGGGCCCCAGGTGTCCGGGCCCCGCCCACTCACCCCTCTGATTGGTCGTTGTCGTCGCCCCGAATCAGAACCTGGAAGGGAGGGGGATGGGTGAGACCCGGACGCCTGGGTCCCTGGGGAACTCCTGGGTCCCTCCCGGACGCCTGGGTCCCTCTTCTGAGGAAGGGGGAGGGGGCAGCGTGTCCTACCCGGGGGGTCAGAGGTCACAGGGGTCACAGGGTCTGGTGGGGGAGGAGCCTGAAAGAGAGAAAAGGGGGGAGGGGTGACGAAGGGACCCAGGCGTCCGGGAGGGGACCCAGGAGCTCCCCAGGGACCCAGGCGTCCGGGCCCTATGCGTACCTTGCGGGCGGGGGCTGTTGGTGGGCGGGGCTTCCTCTGGCCCCTCCCCCTCGCTGCCGGAAGAGGCGGAGCCATCCAGGAGATACCTGAAGGGGGAAAGAGCCAATTAGGACACACACACACCCCCCGGTGGGCGTGGCCACGCATAACCACTCCCACATGGGCGTGGTCTCAGCTTAAACTTCCAGCCCCGCCCGTGGGCGGAGCCGGGGTGTGTGTGTGTGTGGGGGGGGTGTGGGCGGAGCCGGGGGTGGGGTGTGGACGGAGCTGGGGGGGGGGTGGGTGGAGCCAGGGGGGGCAGAGCAGGGGGGGGGGGGGTGGGGCGGAGGCCGGGGGGGGGGTGGGGCGGCAGCCGGGGGGGGGGTGGGCGCAGCCGGGGGGGGGGTGGGCGGAGCCGGGGGGGGTGGGCGGAGCCGGGGGGGGGTGGGCGGAGCCGGGGGGGGTGGGACCATCTCCCAATGGGCGTGGCCTCCCCTTAACCCTCAATAGACCCCATTGTATGGGCTCCAATGGGAGTGAATGGGGTGGGAAAGAACGGGGTGGGCGGAGCCTGGGGTGGGCGTGGCCGGGGTGGGCGTGGCCGGGGTTCTCACGGTCTCTCATTGAGGCGCCGCTGCAGCCGCCGACAGTCCCAGATCCAGGCGGGTCCCACCACGAATCCCCCCCCGGAACGAGCGGCCGCGGCTTTTGGGGGTGCGGGGGGAATGCGGCCCTGGGGGGACACCGGACGCCTGGGTCCCTCGGACGCCTGGGTCCACCGCCCCGGACGCCTGGGTTCCCCTCCCTGAACACCAGCGTCCCTCCCCAGAACTCCTGGGTCCCCTGTTTGGGTCCCTTGGGGCACTCCTGGGTCCCTCCCGAACTCCTGGGTCCCCTATTTGGGTCCCTCCCACACTCCCATGTCCCAGGGGCACTCCTGGGTCCCCCCCGCCCCGAACTCCTGGGTCCCTCCTGCACCCTTGGGTTCCCCATTTGAACCTCTCCCGAACTCCTGGGTCCCCTCCAGAACTCCCAGGTCCCCGGGGCACTCCTGGGTCCCTCCCACACTCTCATGTCCCTGGGGCACTCCTGGGTCCCCTGGGGCACTCCTGGGTCCCTCAGGGCACTCCTGGGTCCCTCAGGGCACTCCCACATCCCCGGGGCACTCCTGGGTCCCTTGGGGCACTCCTGGGTCCCCTGGGGCACTCCTGGGTCCCTCCCACACTCCCATGTCCCTGGGGCACTCCTGGGTCCCCTGGGGCACTCCTGGGTCCCTCCCATACTCTCATGTCCCTGGGGCACTCCTGGGTCCCTCGGGGCACTCCTGGGTCCCTCCCACACTCCCATGTCCCTGGGGCACTCCTGGGTCCCTCGGGGCACTCCTGGGTCCCTCCCACACTCTCATGTCCCTGGGGCACTCCTGGGTCCCTCGGGGCACTCCTGGGTCCCTCCCACACTCTCATGTCCCTGGGGCACTCCTGGGTCCCCTGGGGCACTCCTGGGTCCCCCGGGGGGCGTGTCCACTCACACCAGGTGGGTGCTCCGGGCCCGTCCAATCAGGGCTGTAGGCGGCGCCCAGCTCGGCCGCGGCCTCACGCAATTGGCTCCTCAGGGGGTTCTGGAACCCGCTCAGCACCAGCACCACCCCCGCCAGGATCGGGCCCCCCGACGGGGACCCAGGCGTCCGGGGAGGGGACCCAGGCATCCGGGAGGACCCAGGCGTCCGGGGAGGGGACCCAGGCGTCCGGGGAGGGGACCCAGGCGTCCGGGCGGTTTTGGGCTGTTTTGAAGCTTTTCCATTGGTTTTGGGGGACGGGCGACGCTTGCGGCCTATTAATTAGTAATGGGTGTTAATTGGCAATTAATTAGGGAGTGGGAAGTAATTAAGGCCCTTGAGAGACTAATTAATACCCCTCAAACAATAATTAAGCCCTTAAAGATTAATTAGGATGCATAATAAAGACCCTTAACAAAACAACTAAGAGCTCTGGGGGGTAATTAAGAGCCCTAGAAGACTAATTAACACCTAAGAGAAGATGATTAGAGGCTGCGGATTGTAATTAATGGTCTTCTGGGGTAATTAAAAGCTGGAAAGTGAAATCAGGACAGTGGGAGGGGGATAATTAACACTCCTGGGGGGTAATTAGTGACCTAAGGGGAAAGAATTAAGATCCTTGGGGGGTAATTAAGAGCCTGGGGGGTAATTAGGGGCTGGGGGGGTTAATTAAGGGCAGAGAGAGGGGTAATTAACACCCCAAGAGATTAATTAGAGGCCAAGAATGAGGCAATTGACCCATCCCGGATGCCTGGGTCCCCCCATGGGGGCGTGGCCAACGAGGGGGGCGTGGCCAACGAGGGGGCGTGGCCTACCTTGTGGGCGGAGCCTCCAAGGGCAGCAACAGCGAAACTGGGACCAGGTGGGGCTGGGGGGGGAGGGGCTGTGGGGAGAGAGGGGACCCAGGCGTCCGGGAGGGACCCAGGCGTCCGGGGAAACCTCTCCCATCCCCCTCCAAAAAGGGACCCAGGCTCCGGGGAACCCCCCCCAAAAGGGACCCAGGCGTCCGGGGAACCCCCCCCAAAAGGGACCCAGGCGTCCGGGGACCCTCTTGCCCCACCATGCAAAGGGACCCAGGCGTCCGGGGAACCTCCCCCAAAAGGGACCCAGGCGTCCGGGGAACCCCCCCCAAAAGGGACCCAGGCGTCGGGGAACCTCCCCCCCGAAAAGGGACCCAGGCGGTCCGGGGAACCTCCCCCCCCAAAAGGGACCCAGGTGTCCGGGGGAACCCCCCCCAAAAGGGGACCCAGGCGTCCGGGGGCTGACCTGCGGTGGGGGAGGGGCGCTGGTAGAACAGGGATCCGGGGGGGCGGGGGGGGCTCGACCCCCCCTCGCGGAGCTTGAAGGGACCCAGGCGGCGGCTCTGGGGGGAGGGGCGGGGGCAGAGGTCAGAGGTCAAAGGTGAGAGTGGGGTGGGGGAGGGGTCACGGGGCGGGGGGGAGGGGTGAGACTCACGGGGGGGGAGGGGCCGGCGGGGGCGTCGTCGGGGGACGAGAAGAGCCGGACGAAGGCGAGACCGAAAGGGCGGGTCTGCGGGGACCCAGGCGTCCGGGAGGGACCCAGGCGTCCGGGAGGGACCCAGGCGTCCGGGGAGGGACCCAGGCGTCCGGGGAGGGACACGAGTTATGGGGGACCCAGGAGTTCAGGGGGACCCAGGAGTACCCCAAGGGACCCAGGAGTACCCCAAGGGACACGAGTTATGGGGGACCCAGGAGTTCGGGAGGGACCCAAGTTATGGGGGACCCAGGAGTTCGGGAGGGACCCAGGCGTCCGGGAGGGACACGAGTTATGGGGGACCCAGGAGTTCAGGGGGACCCAGGAGTACCCCAAGGGACCCAGGAGTTCGGGCATTCCCAGTAACGTCTCAGTGCTCCCAGTATCCCTCCCAGCCCATGGGGGGACCCAGGCGTCCGGGAGGGGACCCAGGAGTGCCCCAGAAGTTTGGGAAGGGACCCAGGAGTGCCCCAGCGGACCCAGGCGTCCGGGCCCCACCCACCTGGCAGTAGGGTTGGGTGCAGACCAATCGGATCCGGTCCCAGCGCTCCTCGGCCCACGCCCCTCACCAGTGATTGGGGCCCGAAGAGCCGCACCCGCCCAAGCTCCGCCCCCGCCCGGCTCTCATTGGGCGACAGGAAGGCGGCCGTGGGCAGCAGCACCTGGGGGCAAAGGTCACAGGGAGGTCAAGGCCAAGGGTCACAGGGTCATGGGGGAGGTCAAGCCAAGGGTCACGGGGAGGTCAAGGCCAAGGGTCACGGGGAGGTCAAGGCCAAGGGTCACGGGGTCATGTGGAGATCAAGGCCAAGGGTCACAGGGTCATGGGTGAGGTCAAGGCCAAGGCCAAGGGTCACAGGGAGGTCAAGGCTAAGGGGAGGGGTCATGGGGAGGTCAAGGTCAAGGCCAAGGGTCACGGGGAGGTCAAGGCCAAGGGTCACGGGGGTCATGGGTGAGGTCAAGGCCAAGGGTCACAGGGTCACGCGGAGGTCAAGGCCAAGGGTCACAGGGTCATGGGTGAGGCCAAGGCCAAGGGTCACGGGGGAGGTCAAGGCCAAGGGTCACGGGGTCACGGGGAGGTCAAGGTCACCTGGAAGTCGCCGCCGGCCGCTTTTCCCACCAGAAGCTCCACGAAGGCGGAGCCGTCGTTGCCGATGTGAACAGAGTGGATGGGCCCCTCCCCCTCCAGCTGCGGACCCAGGCGTCCGGGAGGGACCCAGGCGTCCGGGAGGGACCCAGGAGTCGCCCCGGGGAGACGGGAGTTCGGGGAGGGGACCCAGGAGTTCGGGGGGAGGGGACCCAGGTGTCCCGGGGGGAGGGGGGACCCAGGAGTGCCCCTGGAGATGGGAGCTGGGGAGGGACCCAGGCATCCGGGAAGGGACCCAGGCATCCGGGAAGGGACCCAGGCATCCGGGAAGGGACCCAAGAGTGCCCCAGGGACCCAGGACTCTGGGAGGGACCCAGGAGTGCCCCAGGCAGACAGAAGTTCAGGGAGGGGACCCAGGCGTCGGGAGGGACCCAGGAGTGCCCCGGGGAGACGGGGAGTTCGGGGAGGGGACCCAGGAGTCCGGGGGGAGGGGACCCAGGAGTCCGGGGGGAGGGGGGGACCCAGGAGTGCCCCTGGGAGATGGGAGCTGGGGAGGGACCCAGGCATCCGGGAAGGGACCCAGGCATGCCCCGGGGACCCAGGCGTTCGAGTAGGGACCCAAGAGTGCCCCAGGGAAACAAGAGTTCAAGAAGGGGACCCAGGCGTTCGGGAGGGGACCCAGGAGTCCGGGAGGGGACCCAGGAGTGCCCCAGATAAACAGGCGTTCATTGAGGGACCCAGGAGTTCGGGAAGGACCCAGGCGTGCCCCAGGGAAACAGGAGTTCAAAAAGGGGACCCAGGCGTCCGGGAAGGGGGACCCAGGCGTCCGGGAAGGGGGACCCAGGCGTCCGGGAAGGGGGACCCAGGCGTCCGGAAGGGACCCAGGAATGCCCCAGGGACCCAGGCGTCCGGGGAGGGGACCCAGGCGTCCGGGGAGGGGACCCAGGCGTCCGGGGAGGGGACCCAGGCGTCCGGGGAGGGGACCCAGGCGTCCGGGAGGGGGACCCAGGCGTCCGGGAGGGGGACCCAGGCGTCCGGGGAGGGGGACCCAGGCGTCCGGGAGGGGGACCCAGGCGTCCGGCTCTCACCTCCAGCTCGGCGCTGATCCGCTTCTCCCCGGCCTTTCCCGCCCTCCAGCGCCCGCCGCGCTCCGGCTGCAGCAGATTCTCCGCCGGGTGGCGCTGGGGGGCAGCGGAGCCGCCGCGTTCGCTCCCGCTTCCCCCATTTTCCTCATTTCGCCCATTTTTGCCCGTTTTCCCCGCTTTTCGTTACCGATCCGCGCTCGTTACGGACACGACGCGTTTGAAGCGGAGCTCCGGCATCGCCGCCATGCACCGGAAGCCGCTCTGCGCCCTCGGGTGGCCTGTTTTCTATGGTACTTCAGTCCGCCGCGGGCTCTGCGCATGCGTTGTGCTGCGCGGAGCCGCTCTAGGCGGCGGGTCCGCCGGGCTCGGTGGTGAGCGGTCCGCCCGGGTTTCGCGCCTTCGCACGCGCGCATGCGCAGTGAGAATTCATCGCAATTAGCGGTAATTAACGATCCCGCGGGTTAATTAACGATCATTGGGGGGTTAATTAGGGGTCGGGGGGTTAATTAAAGACTGGGGAAAATAATTAACACACTCATGAACTAATGAGAACCCCGGAACGAGGCGGTTTATTGGTCCCGGACGCTGGGTCCCTCCCGGACGCCTGGGTCCCTCCCGGACGCCTGGGTCCCCCCAGTTCAGCCCCAGTAACCGCCCGTATTCGGCCAGTGCCGACGATTTCTTCACCCCGTCCCAGATCCGGGCGGCGTAATGGAACCTGCGGACCAGTATGGACCAGTATGGACCAGTATGGGCCAGTATGGACCAGTATGGACCAGTATGGACCAGTATGGACCAGTATAAACCAGTATGGGCCACTATGGACCAGTATGGACCAGTATGAGTGCGGGTGTGGCCTCCCAGTACAAACCAGTTGCCCCCTCAGTCCCTCCCAGTGCTCCCCAGTTCATCCCAGTGACTCCCATTGACCTCCAGTCCCTCCCAGTATAAACCAGTTCCCCCCCAGTCCCCCCAGTGATCCATTGACCCCCCCAGTGACTCCCAGTTCATCCCAGTTCATCCCATTGACCCTCCCAGTTCCTCCCAGTATAAACCAGTTGACCCCCCAATCCCTCCATTGACCTCCCAGTGCTCCCCAGTTCATCCCAGTGACTCCCATTGACCCCCCCAGTTCCTCCCAGTTCATCCCATTGACCCCCCCAGTCTATCCCAGTGACTCCCATTGACCCCCCAGTTCATCCCATTGACCTCCCAGTCCCCTCCCAGTATAAACCAGTTCCCCCCCAGTCCCCCCAGTGCCCCATTGACCCCCCATTGACCTCCCAGTCCCCCCCAGTCTATCCCAGTGACTCCCAGTCCCTCCCAGTATAAACCAGTCCCTCCCAATACCCCCATTGACCCTCCCAGTTCATCCCATTGACCTCCCAGTATAAACCAGTTGCCCCCCGAGTCCCTCCCAGTGCTCCCCAGTTCATCCCAGTTCATCCCATTGACCCCCCCAGTCCCTCCCAGTATAAACCAGTCCCTCCCAAGACCCCCAGTGACCCTCCCAGTTCATCCCATTGACCCCCCCAGTCCATCCCAGTATGTCCCAGTCCATCCAGTATAAACCAATTGCCCCCCAGTCCCTCCCATTGACCTCCCAGTTCATCCCAATGACTCCCAGTCCCTCCCAGTATAAACCAGTTGACCCCCCAGTCCCTCCCAATGCCCCCATTGACCCCCCCAGTCCCTCCCAGTCCATCCCAGTGACTCCCATTGACCCTCCCAGTGACTCCCAGTCCCTCCCAGTATAAACCAGTTCCCCCACAGTGCCCCCCAGTCCCTCCCATTGACCTCCCAGTGACTCCCATTGACCTCCCAGTCCATCCCAGTATAAACCAGTTGCCCCCCAGTCCCTCCCAGTGCCCCCATTGACCCCCCATTGACCCCCCCAGTCCCCCCCAGTGCCCCCATTGACCCCCCATTGCCCCCCCAGTGCCCCCATTGACCCCCCATTGACCCCCCATTGACCCCCCCAGTGCCCCCATTGACCCCCCATTGACCCCCCATTGACCCCCCAGTGCCCCCATTGACCCCCCATTGACCCCCCATTGACCCCCCCAGTGCCCCCATTGACCCCCCATTGACCCCCCCAGTCCCCCCCAGTGCCCCCATTGACCCCCCATTGCCCCCCCAGTGCCCCCATTGACCCCCATTGACCCCCCATTGACCCCCCCAGTGCCCCCATTGACCCCCATTGACCCCCCCATTGACCCCCCCAGTGCCCCCATTGACCCCCCATTGACCCCCCCGTCCCCCCCAGTGCCCCCATTGACCCCCCCATTGACCCCCCAGTGCCCCCACTGACCCCCCATTGACCCCCCCAGTAAACCCACTGACCCCCCATTGACCCCCCCAGTGCCCCCATTGACCTCCCATTGACCTCCCAGTCCCCCCCAGTGCCCCCATTGACCCCCCATTGACCCCCCCAGTGCCCCCATTGACCCCCCATTGACCCCCCCCGTCCCCCCCAGTGCCCCCATTGACCCCCATTGACCCCCCAGTGCCCCCACTGACCCCCCATTGACCCCCCCAGTAAACCCACTGACCCCCCATTGACCCCCCCAGTGCCCCCATTGACCTCCCATTGACCTCCCAGTCCCCCCCAGTGCCCCATTGACCCCCCATTGACCCCCCCAGTCCCCCCCAGTGCCCCCATTGACCCCCCCAGTTCATCCCATTGACCTCCCAGTCCCTCCCAGTATAAACCAGTTCCCCCCCAGTCCCCCCCAGTGCCCCCACTGACCCCCCCATTGACCCCCCATTGACCTCCCAGTCCCCCCCAGTCCCCCCCATTGACCCCCCATTGCCCCCACTGCCCCCCAGTCCAAACCGGTACAAACCAGTCCGTACCAGCTCCTCGGTCAGCAGGCTGGGCCCCAGCGGCGCTCGCCCCGCCCCCAGCACGCGCCCGCGCAGCCGCCCCAGCGCGCGCCAGCAGGGGGCGCCGCGGAACGGCGGCAGCGCGGGAAACAGCGTCTGCGGGGCTGCCCGGACGCCTGGGTCCCTTCCGGACGCCTGGGTCCCTTCCGGACGCCTGGGTCCCTGGGTCCCACCCGGGTCCCCTCCCGGACACCTGGGTCCCCTCCCGAACGCCTGGGTCCCTGGGTCCCACCCGGCTCCCACCCGGACGCCTGGGTCCCCTATTTGGGTCCCTTGGGGCACTCCTGGGTCCCACCCGGACGCCTGGGTCCCTCCCGGACGCCTGGGTCCCCTCCCAGACAGCTCGTTCCCTGGGGCACTCCTGGGTCCCTCCCAAACTCCTGGGTCCCCTATTTGTGTCCCTTGGGGCACTCCTGGGTCCCCCCCGGCCGCCTGGGTCCCCTGTTTGGGTCCCTCCCGAACTCCTGGGTCCCCTATTTGGGTCCCTTGGGGCACTCCTGGGTCCCTCCCGGACGCCTGGGTCCCCTATTTGGGTCCCTTGGGGCACTCCTGGGTCCCTCCCGAACTCCTGGGTCCCCTGTTTGGGTCCCTTGGGGCACTCCTGGGTCCCTCCCGAACTCCTGGGTCCCCTATTTGGGTCCCTTGGGGCACTCCTGGGTCCCTCCCGAACTCCTGGGTCCCCTGTTTGGGTCCCTTGGGGCACTCCTGGGTCCCTCCCGAACTCCTGGGTCCCCTATTTGGGTCCCTTGGGGCACTCCTGGTCCCTCCCGAACTCCTGGGTCCCCTATTTGGGTCCCTTGGGGCACTCCTGGGTCCCTCCCGAACTCCTGGGTCCCCTGTTTGGGTCCCTTGGGGCACTCCTGGGTCCCCTCCCGAACTCCTGGGTCCCCTGTTTGGGTCCCTTGGGGCACTCCTGGGTCCCTCCCGAACTCCTGGGTCCCCTATGTGGGTCCCTTGGGGCATCTCCTGGGTCCCTCCCCGAACTCCTGGGTCCCCTATTTGGGTCCCTTGGGGGCACTCCTGGGTCCCTCCCGAACTCCTGGGTCCCCTGTTTGGGTCCCTTGGGGCACTCCTGGGTCCCTCCCGAACTCCTGGGTCCCCTGTTTGGGTCCCTTGGGGCACTCCTGGTCCCTTGGGGCACTCCTGGGTCCCCGGGCTGTCACTCACCGGCGCGGGGGGGGCGGTCCTCGCTCTCCTCCTCCAATGGCGGCAGCAGGAACAGGTTCACCTCGCCCTCGGGGGGCGGGTCCAACATGGACAGTGACCCTGCGGGACCCAGGAGTCCTGAGGGACCCAGGAGTGCCCCAAGGGACCCAGGAGTTCGGGAGGGACCCAGGAGTGCCCCAGGGAGGGACCCAGGAGTTCGGGAGGGACCCAGGAGTGCCCCAGGGAGGGACCCAGGAGTTTGGGAGGGGACCCAGGAATCCAGGAGGGACCCAGGCGTCCGGGGGGACCCAGGAGTGCCCCAAGGGACCCAGGAGTTCGGGAGGGGACCCAGGAGTGCCCCAAGGGACCCAGGAGTTCTGAGGGACCCAGGAGTGCCCCAAGGGACCCAGGAGTTCGGGAGGGGACCCAGGAGTGCCCCAAGGGACCCAGGAGTTTGGGAGGGACCCAGGAGTTCGGGAGGGACCCAGGAGTGCCCCAGGGACCCAGGAGTTCGGGAGGGGACCCAGGAGTGCCCCAGGGGACCCAGGAGTTCGGGAAGGGACCCAGGAGTTCTGAGGGACCCAGGAGTGCCCCAAGGGACCCAGGAGTTCGGGAGGGGACCCAGGAGTTCGGGAGGGACCCAGGCGTCCGGGGGCCCCCGGCCGTACCCCTGAACCTGAGGTGCGAATGCTCCATCAGTGTCTCCAGCAACCGCTGCATCTCCCGCAGGCGCCGGGGGGAGAAGCTCTCGGGGGGCGCGCGGGTCTGCACGAACACTGCGGGGGGGCACTTGTGGGGCGGCACTTGTGGGGCTGGGAACTTGTGGGGCTGGGGGCACTTATGGGGCTGGCACTTGTGGGGCTGGGGGCACTTGTGGCTGGGACTTGTGGGGCTGGGACTTGTTGGGGCTGGGGACACTTGTGGGCTGGGGCACTTGTGGGGCTGGACTTGTGGGGCTGCACTTGTGGGGCTGAGGGCATTTGTGGGGCTGGGGGCACTTGTGGGGCTGGCACTTGTGGGGCTGGGGGCACTTGTGGGGCTGGGGGCACTTGTGGGGCTGGCACTTGTGGGGCTGGGGGCACTTGTGGGGCTGGGGGCACTTGTGGGGCTGGGACTTGTGGGGCTGGGACTGTGGGGCTGGGGGCACTTATGGGGCTGGGGGCACTTATGGGGCTGGGACTTGTGGGGCTGGGACTTGTGGGGCTGGCACTTGTGGGGCTGGCACTTCTGGGGCTGGGGGCACTTATGGGGCTGGGACTTGTGGGGCTGGGAACTTATGGGGCTCGGGGGGCACTTATGGGGCTGGGGGCACTTATGGGGCTGGGGGCACTTGTGGGGCTGGCACTTGTGGGGCTGGCACTTGTGGGGCTGGGAACTTATGGGGCTGGGACTTGTGGGGGAACTTATGGGCGGAACTTGTGGGGCTGGAACTTGATGGGGCTGGGAACTTATGGGCTGGGGGCACTTGTGGGGCTGGGGAGACGTTATGGGGCTGGGGATGGGCACTTATGGGGCTGGGGGGAGTATGGGAGGAGGGCTTATGGGGCTGGGAGGGCATTTGGGGCTGGGTATGGGAAGTATGGGGGGCTAGTGGGATGGGGACGTTATGGGGCTGCTTATGGGTCTGTTGATGGGTCAGCTATGGGCTATGGGTCAGTTATGGGAAGTTATGGTCAGCTATGGGTCGCTATGGGTCGCTATGGGTCGAGTTATGGGTCGCTATGGGGTCAGTTATGGGTCGCTATGGGTCGCTATGGTCAGTTATGGGTCAGTTATGGGTCGCTATGGGTCAGCTTATGGGTCGCTATGGGTCGCTATGGGTCAGTTATGGGGTCGCTATGGGTCGCTATGGGTCAGTTATGGGTCGCTATGGGGTCGCTATGGGTCAGTTATGGGTCGCTATGGGTCGCTATGGGTCGCTTATGGGTCGCTATGGGTCAGTTATGGGTCAGTATGGGTCGTATGTTATGGGTCGCTATGGGTCGCTATGGGTCGCTATGGGTCAGTTATGGGTCGCTATGGGTCGCTATGGGTCGCTATGGGTCAGTTATGGGTCGCTATGGGTCGCTATGGGTCGCTATGGGGGTCGTATGGGTCGCTATGGGTCGCTATG
>JAVLUU010000881.1:0-2500 GCA_032206185.1 Columba guinea
CTTTCTTTCTGCCTTTCTCTCTTTTTTCTTTCATTTCTTTTTTTTCCAGAAAAAGAAAAAGAAAAAAAAAGAAAAAGAAAAGAAAAATGAAAAAAGAAAGAAAGAAACAGAAAGAAAGAGAGAAAAAAGAAAGAAATAAAGAAGAAAGAAAGAAAGAAATAAGAAAGAAGAAAGGAAGACTAAAAGAAAGACAGAAAGAAAGACAGAAAGAAAGAAAGACAGATAGAAAGACAGAAAGAAAGAAAGAAGGAAAAGAAAGAAAGAAAGACAGAAAGAAAAAAAGAAAGGACTAAAGAAAGAAAAAAGAAAGAAAGAGAGAAAGACAGAAAGAAAGAAAGAAAGAAAGAAAGACAGAAAGATAGACAGAAAGAAAGATAGAAAAGAAAAGAAAGAAGGAAAGAAAGTCAGAAAGAAAGACAAAGAAAGAAAGAAAGAACGAAAAAAGAAAGAAAGAAAGAGAGAAAGACAGAAAGAAAGAAAAAAGAAAAATAAATAAAAAGAAAGAAAGAAAGAAAGGACTAAAGGAAGAAAATAGAAAGAAAGACAGAAAGACAGAAAGAAAGAAAGAAAGAAAAAGAAAGAAAGAAAGAAAGAAGGAAAAAAGAAAGAAAGACAGAGAGAAAACAGAAAAAAAGAAAGAAAAAATAAAAAGAAATAAATGAAAGAAAGAAAGAAATAAAGAAAGAAAGATAGAAAGAAAGAATGAAAGACAGAAAGAAAGAAAGAAAGAAAGAAAAGAAAGAAAGAAAGAAAAAAAAAGAAAAAAGAAAGGAAGAATACAGAAAGAAAGAAGAAAGAAAGAAGGAAAGAAAGAAAGAAAGAAAGTCAGAAAGAAAGAAAAAAGTAAAAAGGAAAGAAAGAAAAAAAGAAAAAAAAAGAAATTAAAGATAAAGAAAGATAGAGAGAAAAAAGAAAGAAAGAAAGAAAAAAGAAAGAAAGAAAAAAAAGAAAGAAAGAAAGAACGTAGGAAAGAAAGAACGAACGTAGGAAAGAAAGAAAGAAAGAGAGAAAGAAATTAAAAAGAAAGAAAGAAAGAAAGAAAGAAAAAAGAAAAAAAGAAAGAATTAAAAAGGAAAGAAAGAAAGAAAGAAAAAAGAAAAAAAGAAATTAAAGATAAAGAAAGATAGAGAGAAAAAAGAAAGAAAGAAAGAAAAAAGAAAGAAAGAAAAAAAGAAAGAAAGAAAGAACATAGGAAAGAAAGAACGAACGTAGGAAAGAAAGAAAGAAAGAGAGAAAGAAATTAAAAAGAAAGAAAGAAAGAAAGAAAGAAAAAAGAAAAAAAGAAAGAAATTAAAAAGAAAGAAAGAAAGATAGAAAAAAGAAAGAAACAAAGAAAGAAAAAAGAAAGAAAGAAAGAAAAAAGAAAGAAAGAAAGAAAGAAAAAAGAAAGAAAGAAAGAACGTAGGAAAGAAAGAAAGAACGTAGGAAAGAAAGAAAGAAAGAAAGAAAGAAAGAAAGAAAGAAAGAAATTAAAAAGAAAGAAGGAAAGATAGAAATTAAAAAAAAAAGAAAAAAGAAAGACAGAAAGAAAGAAAGAAAGAAAGAAAGAAAAAGGAAAGAAACAAAGAAGAAAAAAGAAAGAAAGAAAGAAAGAAAGACAGAAAGAAAGAAAGAAAGAAGAAAGAAACAAAGAAAGAAAGGAATAAAGAATGAAAGAAAGAAAAAAGAAAGAAAGAAAGAAAGAAGTAGGAATAAAAGAAAGAAATACAGAAAGAAAGAAAGACAGACAGAAAGAAAGACAGAAAGAAAGAAGGAAAGAAAAAAAGAAAAAGAAAAAGAAAGAAACAAAGAAAGAGAGAAAGAAAGAAAGAAAAAAGAAAGAAAGAATGAAAGGAAGAAAGAAAGAAGGAAAGAAGGAAAGAAAAAGAAAGAAAAAAGAAAGAAAGAAAGACGAAAAAAAACAGAAAGAAAGACAGAAAGAAAGAAAAACAGAAAGAAAGAAAGAAGGAAAGAAAAAGAAAGAAAGAAAGAAAAGAGAAAGAAAGAAAGAAAGAAAAAAGAAAGAAAGGAAGAAAGACAAAAAGAAAGAATTAAAAAAGAGAAAGAAAGAAAGACAGAAAGAAAGAAAGAAAAAAGAAAAATGAAAGAAAAAGAAAGAAAGAAAGAAAGATAGAAAGAGAGAAAGAAAAAGAAAGAAAGAAAGAAAGAAAGAAAAAAAAGAAAGAAAGAAAAAAGAAAGAAAAAAGAAAGAAAGAAAGACAGAAAGAAAAAAAGAAAGACAGAGAGAAAGAAAGAAAGGAAAAGAAAGAAAAAGAAAGAAAGAAAGAAAGAAAGACAGAAAGAAAGAAAGAAAGGAAGAAAGAAAGGAAGAAAGAAAGAAAGAATGAAAGAAAAAAAGAAAGAATGAAGAAAGAAAGAAAGAAAGAAAGAAAGAAAAAAGAAAGAAAGAAAGAAAGGGAAGGAAAGAAAGAAAGAAAGAAAGAAAGAAAGAAAGAAAGAAAAGTAAGAAATAAAGAAAAAAGAAAGAGAGAAACAAAGAAAAAGAAAGAAAAAAGAAAGA
>JAVLUU010000881.1:17500-45000 GCA_032206185.1 Columba guinea
AGAAAGAAAGAAAGAAAAAAGAAAGAAAGAAAGAAAGAAAAAAGAAAGAAAGAAAGAAAGAATTAAAGAAAGGAAGAAAAAAGAAAGAAAGAAAGAAAGAAAGAACGTAGGGAAGAAAGAAAGAAAGAAAGAAGAAAGAATGAAAAAAGAAAGAAAGAAAGAACGTGGGAAAGAAAGAAAAGAAAGAAAGAAAGAAAGAAATTAAAAAGAAAGAAAGAAAGAAAGAAAAAAGAAAGAAAGAGAGAAAAAAGAAAGAAAGAAAAAAGAAGAAAGAAAGAAAAAAGAAAGAAAGCAAGAACGTTAGAAAGAAAGAAAGAAAGAATAAAGAAACAAAGATAGAAAGAAAGAAAGAAAGAAATTAAAAAGAAAGAAAGAAATTAAAAAGAAAGAAAGAAGAAAGAAAAAAGAAAGAAATTAAAAAGAAAGAAAGAAATCAAAAAGAAAGAAAGAAAGAAAGAAAAAAAGAAAGAAGGAAAGAAAGAAAAGAAAAAAGAAAGAAAGAAATTAAAAAGAAAGAAAGAAAGAAAAAGAAAGAAAGGAAGAAAGGAAGAACGTAGGAAAGAAAGAAAGACAGAAGAAAGAAAGAAAAAAAGAAAGAAAGAAAGAACGTAGGAAAGAAAGAAAGAAAGAAAGATAAAGGAAATTAAAAAGAAAGAAAGAAAGAAAGAAAGAAATTAAAAAGAAAGAAAGAAAGAAAGAAAGAAAGAAAAAAGAAAGAAAGAAAGAAAAAGAAAGAAAAAAGAAAAAAGAAAGAAAGAAAGAAAAAAGAAAGAAAGAAAGAAAGAAAGGACCATAGGGAAGAAAGAAAGAAAGAAAGAAGGAAAGAAAGAGAGAGAAAGAAAGAAAGAAAAAAGAAAGAAAGAAAAAAAAGAAAAAAGAAAGAAAGAAAGAAAGAAAGAAAGAAAGAAAGAAAGGAAAAAGAAAGAAAGCAAGAACGTAGGTAAGAAAGAAAGAAAGAAAGAAAAAAAAAGACAGAAAGAAAGAAAAAAGAATGAAAGAAATTAAAAAGAAAGAAAGAAAGAAAAAAGAAAGAAAGAAAGAAAGAAATAAAAAAGAAAGAAAGAAAGAAAGAAAAAAGAAAGAAAGAAAGAAATTAAAAAGAAAGAAAGAAATTAAAAAGAAAGAAAGAAATTAAAAAGAAAGAAAGAAAGAAAGGAAGAAAGAAAAAGAAAGAAAAAAAGAAAGAAAAAAGAAAGAAATTAAAAAGCAAGAAAGAAATAAAAAAGAAAGAAAGAAAGAAAGAAAAAAGAAAGAAAGAACGTAGGAAAGAAAGAAAGAAAGAAAGAAAAAAGAAAGAATGAAAGAAATTAAGATAGAAAGAAATTAAAAAGAAAGAAAGAAAGAAAGAAAGAAAGAAAGAAAAAAGAAAGAAAGAAAGAAAGAAAAAAGAAAGAAAGAAATTAAAAAGAAAAAAGAAAGAAATAAAAAAGAAAGAAAGAAAGAAAGAAAAAAAGAAAAAAAGAAAGAAAGAAAGAAAGAAAGAAAGAAAGAAAGAAAAAAGAAAAAAAGAAAGAAAGAAAGAACATAGGAAAGAAAGTAAGAAAGAAAGAAACAAAGATAGAAAGACAGAAAGAAAGAAAGACATTAAGGAGAAAGAAAGAAAGAAAGAAAAAAGAAAGAAAGAAAGAAAGAAGGAAAGATAGGAAAAAAGAAAGAAAGAAAAAACAAAAAAGAAAGAAAGAAAGAAAAAAGAAATAAAGAAAGAAAGGAAAAAGAAAGCAAGCAAGAAAGAAAGAAATTAAAAAGAAAGAAAGAAATTAAAAAGAAAGAAAGAAAGAAAGAAAGAAAGAAAGAAAGAAAATAAAAAGAAAGAAAGAAAGAAAGAAAGAAAGAAAGAAAAAAAAAGAAAGAAAGAAATCAAAAAGAAAGAAATAAATAAAGAAAGAAAGAAAGAAAGAAAGAAAAAAGAAAGAAAAAAGAAAGAAAAAAGAAAGAAATTAAAAAGAAAGAAAGAAAGAAAGAAAACAGAAAGAAAGAAAGAAAGAAAAAAGAAAGAAAGAAAGAAAGAAAGAAAGAAAGAAAAAAGAAAGAAAGAAAGAACGTAGGAAAGAAAGAAAGAAAGTAAGAAAGAAAGAAAGAAAGAAAGATAGAAAGAAAGGAAGAAATTAAAAAGAAAGAAAGAAGAAAAAAGAAAGAAAGAAAAAAGAAAGAAAGAAAGAAAGAAAAATGAAAGAAAGAAAGAAACTAAAAAGAAAGAAAGAAATTAAAGAGAAAGAAAGAAAGAAAGAAAGAAAAAAGAAAGAAAGAAAGAAAAAAGAAAGAAAGAAATTAAAAAGAAAGAAAGAAAGAAAGAAAAAAGAAAGAAAGAAAAAAGAAAGAAAGAAATTAAAAAGAAAGAAAGAAAGAAAAAAGAAAGAAAGAATGAAAGAAAGAAAAAAGAAAGAAAGAAATAAAGAAAGAAAGAAAGAAAGAAATTAAAAAGAAAGAAAGAAAGAAAGAAAAAAGAAAGAAAGAAACAAATCAAAAAGAAAGAAAGAAATTAAAAAGAAAGAAAGAAATAAAGAAAGAAAGAAAGAAAGAAAGAAAGAAAGAAAAAAGAAAGAAAAAAAGAAAGAAAAAAGAAAGAAAGAAATTAAAAAGAAAGCAAGAAAGAAAGAATGAAAAAAGAAAGAAGGAAAGAAAGAAAAAAGAAAGAAAGAAAGAAAGAAAAAAGAAAGAAAGAAAGAACGTAGGAAAGAAAGAAAGAAAGTAAGAAAGAAAGAAAGAAAAAGATAGAAAGAAAGAAAGGAAGAAATTAAAAAGAAAGAAAGAAGAAAAAAGAAAGAAAGAAAGAAAGAAAAAAGAAAGAAAGAAAGAAAGAAAAAAGAAAGAAAGAAAGAAAGAAATTAAAAAGAAAGAAAGAAATTAAAAAGAAAGAAAGAAAGAAAGAAAAAAGAAAGAAAGAGAAAAAAGATAGAAAGAAATTAAAAAGAAAGAAAGAAAGAAAAAAGAAAGAAAGAAAGAGAAAAGAAAGAAAGAAAGAAAGAAAGAATTAAAGAAAGGAAGAAAAAAGAAAGAAAGAAAGAAAGAAAGAACGTAGGGAAGAAAGAAAGAAAGAAAGAAGAAAGAATGAAAAAAAGAAAGAAAGAAAGAACGTAGGAAAGAAAGAAAAGAAAGAAAGAAAGAAAGAAAGAAATTAAAAAGAAAAAAGAAAGAAAGAAAAAAGAAAGAAAGAGAGAAAAAAGAAAGAAAGAAAAAAGAAAGAAAGAAAGAAAAAAGAAAGAAAGCAAGAATGTAGGAAAGAAAGAATGAAAGAATAAAGAAACAAAGATAGAAAGAAAGAAAGAAAGAAAGAAAGAAATTAAAAAGAAAGAAAGAAAGAACGTAGGAAAGAAAGAAAGAAAGAAAGAAAGAAAGAAAGAAAGAAAGAAAGAAAAAAGAAAGAAAAAAGAAAGAAAAAAGAAAGAAAGAAATTAAAAAGAAAGAAAGAAAGAAAAAAGAAAGAAAGAAAGAAAAAAGAAAGAAAGAAGGAAAGAAAGAAAGAAAAAAGAAAGAAAGAAAGAAAGAAAGAAAAAAGAAAGAAAGAAAGAAAAATGAAAGAAAGAAAGAAAGAAATTAAAAAGAAAGAAAGAAATTAAAGAGAAAGAAAGAAAGAAAGAAAAAAGAAAGAAAGAAAGAAAGAAAAAAAGAAAGAAAGAAATAAAAAAGACAGAAAGAAAGAAAGAAAAAAGAAAGAAAGAAAGAAAGAAAAAAGAAAGAAAGAAAGAAAGAATTAAAGAAAGGAAGAAAAAAGAAAGAAAGAAAGAAAGAAAGAACGTAGGGAAGAAAGAAAGAAAGAAAGAAGAAAGAATGAAAAAAAGAAAGAAAGAAAGAACGTGGGAAATAAAGAAAAGAAAGAAAGAAAGAAAGAAATTAAAAAGAAAGAAAGAAAGAAAGAAAAAAGAAAGAAAGAGAGAAAAAAGAAAGAAAGAAAAAAGAAAGAAAGAAAGAAAAAAGAAAGAAAGCAAGAACGTTAGAAAGAAAGAAAGAAAGAATAAAGAAACAAAGATAGAAAGAAAGAAAGAAAGAAATTAAAAAGAAAGAAAGAAATTAAAAAGAAAGAAAGAAAGAAAGAAAAAAGAAAGAAATTAAAAAGAAAGAAAGAAATCAAAAAGAAAGAAAGAAAGAAAAAAAGAAAGAAGGAAAGAAAGAAAAGAAAAAAGAAAGAAAGAAATTAAAAAGAAAGAAAGAAAGAAAAAAGAAAGAAAGGAAGAAAGGAAGAACGTAGGAAAGAAAGAAAGACAGAAGAAAGAAAGAAAAAAGAAAGAAAGAAAGAACGTAGGAAAGAAAGAAAGAAAGAAAGATAAAGAAATTAAAAAGAAAGAAAGAAAGAAAGAAAGAAAGAAATTAAAAAGAAAGAAAGAAAGAAAGAAAGAAAAAAGAAAGAAAGAAAGAAAAAAGAAAGAAAAAAGAAAAAAGAAAGAAAGAAAGAAAAAAGAAAGAAAGAAAGAAAGAAAGGACATAGGGAAGAAAGAAAGAAAGAAAGAAGAAAGAAAGAGAGAGAAAGAAAGAAAGAAAAAAGAAAGAAAGAAAGAAAAAAGAAAGAAGGAAAGAAAGAAAAAAGAAAGAAAGAAAGAAAGAAAGAAAGAAAAAAGAATGAAAGAGAGAAAGAAAGAAACAAAGAAAAAAGAAATAAAGAAAGAAAAAAGAAAGAAAGAAAGAAAAAAAAGAAAAAAGAAAGAAAGTAAAAAAGAAAGAAAGAAAGAAAGAAAGGAAAAAGAAAGAAAGCAAGAACGTAGGTAAGAAAGAAAGAAAGAAAGAAAAAAAAAGACAGAAAGAAAGAAAAAAGAATGAAAGAAATTAAAAAGAAAGAAAGAAAGAAAAAAGAAAGAAAGAAAGAAAGAAATAAAAAAGAAAGAAAGAAAGAAAGAAAAAAGAAAGAAAGAAAGAAATTAAAAAGAAAGAAAGAAATTAAAAAGAAAGAAAGAAATTAAAAAGAAAGAAAGAAAGAAAGGAAGAAAGAAAAAGAAAGAAAAAAAGAAAGAAAAAAGAAAGAAAGTAAAAAGCAAGAAAGAAATAAAAAAGAAAGAAAGAAAGAAAGAAAAAAGAAAGAAAGAACGTAGGAAAGAAAGAAAGAAAGAAAGAAAAAAGAAAGAATGAAAGAAATTAAGAAGATAGAAAGAAATTAAAAAGAAAGAAAGAAAGAAAGAAAGAAAGTAAGAAAGAAAAAAGAAAGAAAGAAAGAAAGAAAAAAGAAAGAAAGAAATTAAAAAGAAAAAAGAAAGAAATAAAAAAGAAAGAAAGAAAGAAAGAAAAAAAGAAATAAAGAAAGAAAGAAAGAAAGAAAGAAAAAAGAAAAAAAGAAAGAAAGAAAGAACATAGGAAAGAAAGTAAGAAAGAAAGAAACAAAGATAGAAAGACAGAAAGAAAGAAAGACATTAAGGAGAAAGAAAGAAAGAAAGAAAAAAGAAAGAAAGAAAGAAAGAAGGAAAGATAGGAAAAAAGAAAGAAAGAAAAAACAAAAAAGAAAGAAAGAAAGAAAAAAGAAATAAAGAAAGAAAGGAAAAAGAAAGCAAGCAAGAAAGAAAGAAATTAAAAAGAAAGAAAGAAATTAAAAAGAAAGAAAGAAAGAAAGAAAGAAAGAAAGAAAGAAATTAAAAAGAAAGAAAGAAAGAAAGAAAGAAAGAAAGAAAGAAAGAAAGAAAAAAAAAGAAAGAAAGAAATCAAAAAGAAAGAAATAAATAAAGAAAGAAAGAAAGAAAGAAAGAAAAAAGAAAGAAAAAAGAAAGAAAAAAGAAAGAAAGAAATTAAAAAGAAAGAAAGAAAGAAAGAAAACAGAAAGAAAGAAAGAAAGAAAAAAGAAAGAAAGAAAGAAAGAAAGAAAGAAAGAAAGAAAGAAAGAAAAAAGAAAGAAAGAAAGAACGTAGGAAAGAAAGAAAGAAAGTAAGAAAGAAAGAAAGAAAGAAAGATAGAAAGAAAGGAAGAAATTAAAAAGAAAGAAAGAAGAAAAAAGAAAGAAAGAAAGAAAAAAGAAAGAAAGAAAGAAAGAAAAATGAAAGAAAGAAAGAAACTAAAAAAAAAGAAAGAAATTAAAGAGAAAGAAAGAAAGAAAGAAAGAAAAAAGAAAGAAAGAAAGAAAAAAGAAAGAAAGAAATTAAAAAGAAAGAAAGAAAGAAAGAAAAAAGAAAGAAAGAAAAAAGAAAGAAAGAAATTAAAAAGAAAGAAAGAAAGAAAAAAGAAAGAAAGAATGAAAGAAAGAAAAAAGAAAGAAAGAAATAAAGAAAGAAAGAAAGAAAGAAATTAAAAAGAAAGAAAGAAAGAAAGAAAAAAGAAAGAAAGAAACAAATCAAAAAGAAAGAAAGAAATTAAAAAGAAAGAAAGAAATAAAGAAAGAAAGAAAGAAAGAAAAAAGAAAGAAAAAAAGAAAGAAAAAAGAAAGAAAGAAATTAAAAAGAAAGCAAGAAAGAAAGAATGAAAAAAGAAAGAAGGAAAGAAAGAAAAAAGAAAGAAAGAAAGAAAGAAAAAAGAAAGAAAGAAAGAACGTAGGAAAGAAAGAAAGAAAGTAAGAAAGAAAGAAAGAAAAAGATAGAAAGAAAGAAAGGAAGAAATTAAAAAGAAAGAAAGAAGAAAAAAGAAAGAAAGAAAGAAAGAAAAAAGAAAGAAAGAAAGAAAGAAAAAAGAAAGAAAGAAAGAAAGAAATTAAAAAGAAAGAAAGAAATTAAAAAGAAAGAAAGAAAGAAAGAAAGAAAAAAGAAAGAAAGAGAAAAAAGATAGAAAGAAATTAAAAAGAAAGAAAGAAATAAAAAAGAAAGAAAGAAAGAGAAAAGAAAGAAAGAAAGAAAGAAAGAATTAAAGAAAGGAAGAAAAAAGAAAGAAAGAAAGAAAGAAAGAACGTAGGGAAGAAAGAAAGAAAGAAAGAAGAAAGAATGAAAAAAAGAAAGAAAGAAAGAACGTAGAAAAGAAAGAAAAGAAAGAAAGAAAGAAAGAAATTAAAAAGAAAAAAGAAAGAAAGAAAAAAGAAAGAAAGAGAGAAAAAAGAAAGAAAGAAAAAAGAAAGAAAGAAAGAAAAAAGAAAGAAAGCAAGAATGTAGGAAAGAAAGAAAGAAAGAATAAAGAAACAAAGATAGAAAGAAAGAAAGAAAGAAAGAAATTAAAAAGAAAGAAAGAAAGAACGTAGGAAAGAAAGAAAGAAAGAAAGAAAGAAAGAAAGAAAGAAAAAAGAAAGAAAAAAGAAAGAAAAAAGAAAGAAAGAAATTAAAAAGAAAGAAAGAAAGAAAAAAGAAAGAAAGAAAGAAAAAAGAAAGAAAGAAGGAAAGAAAGAAAGAAAAAAGAAAGAAAGAAAGAAAGAAAGAAAAAAGAAAGAAAGAAAGAAAAATGAAAGAAAGAAAGAAAGAAATTAAAAAGAAAGAAAGAAATTAAAGAGAAAGAAAGAAAGAAAGAAAAAAGAAAGAAAGAAAGAAAAAAGAAAGAAAGAAATAAAAAAGACAGAAAGAAAGAAAGAAAAAAGAAAGAAAGAAAGAAAGAAAAAAGAAAGAAAGAAAGAAAGAATTAAAGAAAGGAAGAAAAAAGAAAGAAAGAAAGAAAGAAAGAACGTAGGGAAGAAAGAAAGAAAGAAAGAAGAAAGAATGAAAAAAAGAAAGAAAGAAAGAACGTGGGAAAGAAAGAAAAGAAAGAAAGAAAGAAAGAAATTAAAAAGAAAGAAAGAAAGAAAGAAAAAAGAAAGAAAGAGAGAAAAAAGAAAGAAAAAAGAAAGAAAGAAAGAAAAAAGAAAGAAAGCAAGAACGTTAGAAAAAAAGAAAGAAAGAATAAAGAAACAAAGATAGAAAGAAAGAAAGAAAGAAATTAAAAAGAAAGAAAGAAATTAAAAAGAAAGAAAGAAAGAAAGAAAAAAGAAAGAAATTAAAAAGAAAGAAAGAAATCAAAAAGAAAGAAAGAAAGAAAGAAAAAAAGAAAGAAGGAAAGAAAGAAAAGAAAAAAGAAAGAAAGAAATTAAAAAGAAAGAAAGAAAGAAAAAAGAAAGAAAGGAAGAAAGGAAGAACGTAGGAAAGAAAGAAAGACAGAAGAAAGAAAGAAAAAAGAAAGAAAGAAAGAACGTAGGAAAGAAAGAAAGAAAGAAAGATAAAGAAATTAAAAAGAAAGAAAGAAAGAAAGAAAGAAAGAAATTAAAAAGAAAGAAAGAAAGAAAGAAAGAAAAAAGAAAGAAAGAAAGAAAAAAGAAAGAAAAAAGAAAAAAGAAAGAAAGAAAGAAAGAAAAAAGAAAGAAAGAAAGAAAGAAAGGACATAGGGAAGAAAGAAAGAAAGAAAGAAGAAAGAAAGAGAGAGAAAGAAAGAAAGAAAAAAGAAAGAAAGAAAGAAAAAAGAAAGAAGGAAAGAAAGAAAAAAGAAAGAAAGAAAGAAAGAAAGAAAGAAAAAAGAATGAAAGAGAGAAAGAAAGAAAGAAAGAAAAAAGAAATAAAGAAAGAAAAAAGAAAGAAAGAAAGAAAAAAAAGAAAAAAGAAAGAAAGAAAGAAAGAAAGAAAGAAAGAAAGGAAAAAGAAAGAAAGCAAGAACGTAGGTAAGAAAGAAAGAAAGAAAGAAAAAAAAAGACAGAAAGAAAGAAAAAAGAATGAAAGAAATTAAAAAGAAAGAAAGAAAGAAAAAAGAAAGAAAGAAAGAAAGAAATAAAAAAGAAAGAAAGAAAGAAAGAAAAAAGAAAGAAAGAAAGAAATTAAAAAGAAAGAAAGAAATTAAAAAGAAAGAAAGAAATTAAAAAGAAAGAAAGAAATTAAAAAGAAAGAAAGAAAGAAAGGAAGAAAGAAAAAGAAAGAAAAAAAGAAAGAAAAAAGAAAGAAATTAAAAAGCAAGAAAGAAATAAAAAAGAAAGAAAGAAAGAAAGAAAAAAGAAAGAAAGAACGTAGGAAAGAAAGAAAGAAAAAAGAAAGAATGAAAGAAATTAAGAAGATAGAAAGAAATTAAAAAGAAAGAAAGAAAGAAAGAAAGAAAGTAAGAAAGAAAAAAGAAAGAAAGAAAGAAAGAAAAAAGAAAGAAAGAAATTAAAAAGAAAAAAGAAAGAAATAAAAAAGAAAGAAAGAAAGAAAAAAAGAAATAAAGAAAGAAAGAAAGAAAGAAAGAAAAAAGAAAAAAAGAAAGAAAGAAAGAACATAGGAAAGAAAGTAAGAAAGAAAGAAACAAAGATAGAAAGACAGAAAGAAAGAAAGACATTAAGGAGAAAGAAAGAAAGAAAGAAAAAAGAAAGAAAGAAAGAAAGAAAGAAAGAAAGAAAGAAAAAAGAAAGAAAGAAAGAACGTAGGAAAGAAAGAAAGAAAGTAAGAAAGAAAGAAAGAAAGAAAGATAGAAAGAAAGGAAGAAATTAAAAAGAAAGAAAGAAGAAAAAAGAAAGAAAGAAAGAAAAAAGAAAGAAAGAAAGAAAGAAAAATGAAAGAAAGAAAGAAACTAAAAAGAAAGAAAGAAATTAAAGAGAAAGAAAGAAAGAAAGAAAGAAAAAAGAAAGAAAGAAAGAAAAAAGAAAGAAAGAAATTAAAAAGAAAGAAAGAAAGAAAGAAAAAAGAAAGAAAGAAAAAAGAAAGAAAGAAATTAAAAAGAAAGAAAGAAAAAAGAAAGAAAGAATGAAAGAAAGAAAAAAGAAAGAAAGAAATAAAGAAAGAAAGAAAGAAAGAAATTAAAAAGAAAGAAAGAAAGAAAGAAAAAAGAAAGAAAGAAACAAATCAAAAAGAAAGAAAGAAATAAAAAGAAAGAAAGAAATAAAGAAAGAAAGAAAGAAAGAAAGAAAGAAAGAAAAAAGAAAGAAAAAAAGAAAGAAAAAAGAAAGAAAGAAATTAAAAAGAAAGCAAGAAAGAAAGAATGAAAAAAGAAAGAAGGAAAGAAAGAAAAAAGAAAGAAAGAAAGAAAGAAAAAAGAAAGAAAGAAAGAACGTAGGAAAGAAAGAAAGAAAGTAAGAAAGAAAGAAAGAAAAAGATAGAAAGAAAGAAAGGAAGAAATTAAAAAGAAAGAAAGAAGAAAAAAGAAAGAAAGAAAGAAAGAAAAAAGAAAGAAAGAAAGAAAGAAAAAAGAAAGAAAGAAAGAAAGAAATTAAAAAGAAAGAAAGAAATTAAAAAGAAAGAAAGAAAGAAAGAAAAAAGAAAGAAAGAGAAAAAAGATAGAAAGAAATTAAAAAGAAAGAAAGAAAGAAAAAAGAAAGAAAGAAAGAGAAAAGAAAGAAAGAAAGAAAGAAAGAATTAAAGAAAGGAAGAAAAAAGAAAGAAAGAAAGAAAGAAAGAACGTAGGGAAGAAAGAAAGAAAGAAAGAAGAAAGAATGAAAAAAAGAAAGAAAGAAAGAACGTAGGAAAGAAAGAAAAGAAAGAAAGAAAGAAAGAAATTAAAAAGAAAAAAGAAAGAAAGAAAAAAGAAAGAAAGAGAGAAAAAAGAAAGAAAGAGAAAAGAAAGAAAGAAAGAAAAAAGAAAGAAAGCAAGAATGTAGGAAAGAAAGAAAGAAAGAATAAAGAAACAAAGATAGAAAGAAAGAAAGAAAGAAAGAAATTAAAAAGAAAGAAAGAAAGAACGTAGGAAAGAAAGAAAGAAAGAAAGAAAGAAAGAAAGAAAGAAAAAAGAAAGAAAAAAGAAAGAAAAAAGAAAGAAAGAAATTAAAAAGAAAGAAAGAAAGAAAAAAGAAAGAAAGAAAGAAAAAAGAAAGAAAGAAGGAAAGAAAGAAAGAAAAAAGAAAGAAAGAAAGAAAGAAAGAAAAAAGAAAGAAAGAAAGAAAAATGAAAGAAAGAAAGAAAGAAATTAAAAAGAAAGAAAGAAATTAAAGAGAAAGAAAGAAAGAAAGAAAAAAGAAAGAAAGAAAGAAAAAAAGAAAGAAAGAAATAAAAAAGACAGAAAGAAAGAAAGAAAAAAGAAAGAAAGAAAGAAAGAAAAAAGAAAGAAAGAAAGAAAGAATTAAAGAAAGGAAGAAAAAAGAAAGAAAGAAAGAAAGAAAGAACGTAGGGAAGAAAGAAAGAAAGAAAGAAGAAAGAATGAAAAAAAGAAAGAAAGAAAGAACGTGGGAAATAAAGAAAAGAAAGAAAGAAAGAAAGAAATTAAAAAGAAAGAAAGAAAGAAAGAAAAAAGAAAGAAAGAGAGAAAAAAGAAAGAAAGAAAAAAGAAAGAAAGAAAGAAAAAAGAAAGAAAGCAAGAACGTTAGAAAGAAAGAAAGAAAGAATAAAGAAACAAAGATAGAAAGAAAGAAAGAAAGAAATTAAAAAGAAAGAAAGAAATTAAAAAGAAAGAAAGAAAGAAAGAAAAAAGAAAGAAATTAAAAAGAAAGAAAGAAATCAAAAAGAAAGAAAGAAAGAAAGAAAAAAAGAAAGAAGGAAAGAAAGAAAAGAAAAAAGAAAGAAAGAAATTAAAAAGAAAGAAAGAAAGAAAAAAGAAAGAAAGGAAGAAAGGAAGAACGTAGGAAAGAAAGAAAGACAGAAGAAAGAAAGAAAAAAGAAAGAAAGAAAGAACGTAGGAAAGAAAGAAAGAAAGAAAGATAAAGAAATTAAAAAGAAAGAAAGAAAGAAAGAAAGAAAGAAATTAAAAAGAAAGAAAGAAAGAAAGAAAGAAAGAAAAAAGAAAGAAAGAAAGAAAAAAGAAAGAAAAAAGAAAAAAGAAAGAAAGAAAGAAAAAAGAAAGAAAGAAAGAAAGAAAGGACATAGGGAAGAAAGAAAGAAAGAAAGAAGAAAGAAAGAGAGAGAAAGAAAGAAAGAAAAAAGAAAGAAAGAAAGAAAAAAGAAAGAAGGAAAGAAAGAAAAAAGAAAGAAAGAAAGAAAGAAAGAAAGAAAAAAGAATGAAAGAGAGAAAGAAAGAAACAAAGAAAAAAGAAATAAAGAAAGAAAAAAGAAAGAAAGAAAGAAAAAAAAGAAAAAAGAAAGAAAGTAAAAAAGAAAGAAAGAAAGAAAGAAAGGAAAAAGAAAGAAAGCAAGAACGTAGGTAAGAAAGAAAGAAAGAAAGAAAAAAAAAGACAGAAAGAAAGAAAAAAGAATGAAAGAAATTAAAAAGAAAGAAAGAAAGAAAAAAGAAAGAAAGAAAGAAAGAAATAAAAAAGAAAGAAAGAAAGAAAGAAAAAAGAAAGAAAGAAAGAAATTAAAAAGAAAGAAAGAAATTAAAAAGAAAGAAAGAAATTAAAAAGAAAGAAAGAAAGAAAGGAAGAAAGAAAAAGAAAGAAAAAAAGAAAGAAAAAAGAAAGAAAGTAAAAAGCAAGAAAGAAATAAAAAAGAAAGAAAGAAAGAAAGAAAAAAGAAAGAAAGAACGTAGGAAAGAAAGAAAGAAAGAAAGAAAAAAGAAAGAATGAAAGAAATTAAGAAGATAGAAAGAAATTAAAAAGAAAGAAAGAAAGAAAGAAAGAAAGTAAGAAAGAAAAAAGAAAGAAAGAAAGAAAGAAAAAAGAAAGAAAGAAATTAAAAAGAAAAAAGAAAGAAATAAAAAAGAAAGAAAGAAAGAAAGAAAAAAAGAAATAAAGAAAGAAAGAAAGAAAGAAAGAAAAAAGAAAAAAAGAAAGAAAGAAAGAACATAGGAAAGAAAGTAAGAAAGAAAGAAACAAAGATAGAAAGACAGAAAGAAAGGAAGACATTAAGGAGAAAGAAAGAAAGAAAGAAAAAAGAAAGAAAGAAAGAAAGAAGGAAAGATAGGAAAAAAGAAAGAAAGAAAAAACAAAAAAGAAAGAAAGAAAGAAAAAAGAAATAAAGAAAGAAAGGAAAAAGAAAGCAAGCAAGAAAGAAAGAAATTAAAAAGAAAGAAAGAAATTAAAAAGAAAGAAAGAAAGAAAGAAAGAAAGAAAGAAAGAAATTAAAAAGAAAGAAAGAAAGAAAGAAAGAAAGAAAGAAAGAAAGAAAGAAAAAAAAAGAAAGAAAGAAATCAAAAAGAAAGAAATAAATAAAGAAAGAAAGAAAGAAAGAAAGAAAAAAGAAAGAAAAAAGAAAGAAAAAAGAAAGAAAGAAATTAAAAAGAAAGAAAGAAAGAAAGAAAACAGAAAGAAAGAAAGAAAGAAAAAAGAAAGAAAGAAAGAAAGAAAGAAAGAAAGAAAGAAAGAAAGAAAGAAAAAAGAAAGAAAGAAAGAACGTAGGAAAGAAAGAAAGAAAGTAAGAAAGAAAGAAAGAAAGATAGAAAGAAAGGAAGAAATTAAAAAGAAAGAAAGAAGAAAAAAGAAAGAAAGAAAGAAAAAAGAAAGAAAGAAAGAAAGAAAAATGAAAGAAAGAAAGAAACTAAAAAAAAAGAAAGAAATTAAAGAGAAAGAAAGAAAGAAAGAAAGAAAAAAGAAAGAAAGAAAGAAAAAAGAAAGAAAGAAATTAAAAAGAAAGAAAGAAAGAAAGAAAAAAGAAAGAAAGAAAAAAGAAAGAAAGAAATTAAAAAGAAAGAAAGAAAGAAAAAAGAAAGAAAGAATGAAAGAAAGAAAAAAGAAAGAAAGAAATAAAGAAAGAAAGAAAGAAAGAAATTAAAAAGAAAGAAAGAAAGAAAGAAAAAAGAAAGAAAGAAACAAATCAAAAAGAAAGAAAGAAATTAAAAAGAAAGAAAGAAATAAAGAAAGAAAGAAAGAAAGAAAAAAGAAAGAAAAAAAGAAAGAAAAAAGAAAGAAAGAAATTAAAAAGAAAGCAAGAAAGAAAGAATGAAAAAAGAAAGAAGGAAAGAAAGAAAAAAGAAAGAAAGAAAGAAAGAAAAAAGAAAGAAAGAAAGAACGTAGGAAAGAAAGAAAGAAAGTAAGAAAGAAAGAAAGAAAAAGATAGAAAGAAAGAAAGGAAGAAATTAAAAAGAAAGAAAGAAGAAAAAAGAAAGAAAGAAAGAAAGAAAAAAGAAAGAAAGAAAGAAAGAAAAAAGAAAGAAAGAAAGAAAGAAATTAAAAAGAAAGAAAGAAATTAAAAAGAAAGAAAGAAAGAAAGAAAAAAGAAAGAAAGAGAAAAAAGATAGAAAGAAATTAAAAAGAAAGAAAGAAATAAAAAAGAAAGAAAGAAAGAGAAAAGAAAGAAAGAAAGAAAGAAAGAATTAAAGAAAGGAAGAAAAAAGAAAGAAAGAAAGAAAGAAAGAACGTAGGGAAGAAAGAAAGAAAGAAAGAAGAAAGAATGAAAAAAAGAAAGAAAGAAAGAACGTAGAAAAGAAAGAAAAGAAAGAAAGAAAGAAAGAAATTAAAAAGAAAAAAGAAAGAAAGAAAAAAGAAAGAAAGAGAGAAAAAAGAAAGAAAGAAAAAAGAAAGAAAGAAAGAAAAAAGAAAGAAAGCAAGAATGTAGGAAAGAAAGAAAGAAAGAATAAAGAAACAAAGATAGAAAGAAAGAAAGAAAGAAAGAAATTAAAAAGAAAGAAAGAAAGAACGTAGGAAAGAAAGAAAGAAAGAAAGAAAGAAAGAAAGAAAGAAAAAAGAAAGAAAAAAGAAAGAAAAAAGAAAGAAAGAAATTAAAAAGAAAGAAAGAAAGAAAAAAGAAAGAAAGAAAGAAAAAAGAAAGAAAGAAGGAAAGAAAGAAAGAAAAAAGAAAGAAAGAAAGAAAGAAAGAAAAAAGAAAGAAAGAAAGAAAAATGAAAGAAAGAAAGAAAGAAATTAAAAAGAAAGAAAGAAATTAAAGAGAAAGAAAGAAAGAAAGAAAAAAGAAAGAAAGAAAGAAAAAAGAAAGAAAGAAATAAAAAAGACAGAAAGAAAGAAAGAAAAAAGAAAGAAAGAAAGAAAGAAAAAAGAAAGAAAGAAAGAAAGAATTAAAGAAAGGAAGAAAAAAGAAAGAAAGAAAGAAAGAAAGAACGTAGGGAAGAAAGAAAGAAAGAAAGAAGAAAGAATGAAAAAAAGAAAGAAAGAAAGAACGTGGGAAAGAAAGAAAAGAAAGAAAGAAAGAAAGAAATTAAAAAGAAAGAAAGAAAGAAAGAAAAAAGAAAGAAAGAGAGAAAAAAGAAAGAAAAAAGAAAGAAAGAAAGAAAAAAGAAAGAAAGCAAGAACGTTAGAAAAAAAGAAAGAAAGAATAAAGAAACAAAGATAGAAAGAAAGAAAGAAAGAAATTAAAAAGAAAGAAAGAAATTAAAAAGAAAGAAAGAAAGAAAGAAAAAAGAAAGAAATTAAAAAGAAAGAAAGAAATCAAAAAGAAAGAAAGAAAGAAAGAAAAAAAGAAAGAAGGAAAGAAAGAAAAGAAAAAAGAAAGAAAGAAATTAAAAAGAAAGAAAGAAAGAAAAAAGAAAGAAAGGAAGAAAGGAAGAACGTAGGAAAGAAAGAAAGACAGAAGAAAGAAAGAAAAAAGAAAGAAAGAAAGAACGTAGGAAAGAAAGAAAGAAAGAAAGATAAAGAAATTAAAAAGAAAGAAAGAAAGAAAGAAAGAAAGAAATTAAAAAGAAAGAAAGAAAGAAAGAAAGAAAAAAGAAAGAAAGAAAGAAAAAAGAAAGAAAAAAGAAAAAAGAAAGAAAGAAAGAAAGAAAAAAGAAAGAAAGAAAGAAAGAAAGGACATAGGGAAGAAAGAAAGAAAGAAAGAAGAAAGAAAGAGAGAGAAAGAAAGAAAGAAAAAAGAAAGAAAGAAAGAAAAAAGAAAGAAGGAAAGAAAGAAAAAAGAAAGAAAGAAAGAAAGAAAGAAAGAAAAAAGAATGAAAGAGAGAAAGAAAGAAACAAAGAAAAAAGAAATAAAGAAAGAAAAAAGAAAGAAAGAAAGAAAAAAAAGAAAAAAGAAAGAAAGAAAGAAAGAAAGAAAGAAAGAAAGGAAAAAGAAAGAAAGCAAGAACGTAGGTAAGAAAGAAAGAAAGAAAGAAAAAAAAAGACAGAAAGAAAGAAAAAAGAATGAAAGAAATTAAAAAGAAAGAAAGAAAGAAAAAAGAAAGAAAGAAAGAAAGAAATAAAAAAGAAAGAAAGAAAGAAAGAAAAAAGAAAGAAAGAAAGAAATTAAAAAGAAAGAAAGAAATTAAAAAGAAAGAAAGAAATTAAAAAGAAAGAAAGAAATTAAAAAGAAAGAAAGAAAGAAAGGAAGAAAGAAAAAGAAAGAAAAAAAGAAAGAAAAAAGAAAGAAATTAAAAAGCAAGAAAGAAATAAAAAAGAAAGAAAGAAAGAAAGAAAAAAGAAAGAAAGAACGTAGGAAAGAAAGAAAGAAAAAAGAAAGAATGAAAGAAATTAAGAAGATAGAAAGAAATTAAAAAGAAAGAAAGAAAGAAAGAAAGAAAGTAAGAAAGAAAAAAGAAAGAAAGAAAGAAAGAAAAAAGAAAGAAATTAAAAAGAAAAAAGAAAGAAATAAAAAAGAAAGAAAGAAAGAAAAAAAGAAATAAAGAAAGAAAGAAAGAAAGAAAGAAAAAAGAAAAAAAGAAAGAAAGAAAGAACATAGGAAAGAAAGTAAGAAAGAAAGAAACAAAGATAGAAAGACAGAAAGAAAGAAAGACATTAAGGAGAAAGAAAGAAAGAAAGAAAAAAGAAAGAAAGAAAGAAAGAAAGAAAGAAAGAAAGAAAAAAGAAAGAAAGAAAGAACGTAGGAAAGAAAGAAAGAAAGTAAGAAAGAAAGAAAGAAAGAAAGATAGAAAGAAAGGAAGAAATTAAAAAGAAAGAAAGAAGAAAAAAGAAAGAAAGAAAGAAAAAAGAAAGAAAGAAAGAAAGAAAAATGAAAGAAAGAAAGAAACTAAAAAGAAAGAAAGAAATTAAAGAGAAAGAAAGAAAGAAAGAAAGAAAAAAGAAAGAAAGAAAGAAAAAAGAAAGAAAGAAATTAAAAAGAAAGAAAGAAAGAAAGAAAAAAGAAAGAAAGAAAAAAGAAAGAAAGAAATTAAAAAGAAAGAAAGAAAAAAGAAAGAAAGAATGAAAGAAAGAAAAAAGAAAGAAAGAAATAAAGAAAGAAAGAAAGAAAGAAATTAAAAAGAAAGAAAGAAAGAAAGAAAAAAGAAAGAAAGAAACAAATCAAAAAGAAAGAAAGAAATTAAAAAGAAATAAAGAAATAAAGAAAGAAAGAAAGAAAGAAAGAAAGAAAGAAAAAAGAAAGAAAAAAAGAAAGAAAAAAGAAAGAAAGAAATTAAAAAGAAAGCAAGAAAGAAAGAATGAAAAAAGAAAGAAGGAAAGAAAGAAAAAAGAAAGAAAGAAAGAAAGAAAAAAGAAAGAAAGAAAGAACGTAGGAAAGAAAGAAAGAAAGTAAGAAAGAAAGAAAGAAAAAGATAGAAAGAAAGAAAGGAAGAAATTAAAAAGAAAGAAAGAAGAAAAAAGAAAGAAAGAAAGAAAGAAAAAAGAAAGAAAGAAAGAAAGAAAAAAGAAAGAAAGAAAGAAAGAAATTAAAAAGAAAGAAAGAAATTAAAAAGAAAGAAAGAAAGAAAGAAAAAAGAAAGAAAGAGAAAAAAGATAGAAAGAAATTAAAAAGAAAGAAAGAAAGAAAAAAGAAAGAAAGAAAGAGAAAAGAAAGAAAGAAAGAAAGAAAGAATTAAAGAAAGGAAGAAAAAAGAAAGAAAGAAAGAAAGAAAGAACGTAGGGAAGAAAGAAAGAAAGAAAGAAGAAAGAATGAAAAAAAGAAAGAAAGAAAGAACGTAGGAAAGAAAGAAAAGAAAGAAAGAAAGAAAGAAATTAAAAAGAAAAAAGAAAGAAAGAAAAAAGAAAGAAAGAGAGAAAAAAGAAAGAAAGAGAAAAGAAAGAAAGAAAGAAAAAAGAAAGAAAGCAAGAATGTAGGAAAGAAAGAAAGAAAGAATAAAGAAACAAAGATAGAAAGAAAGAAAGAAAGAAAGAAATTAAAAAGAAAGAAAGAAAGAACGTAGGAAAGAAAGAAAGAAAGAAAGAAAGAAAGAAAGAAAGAAAAAAGAAAGAAAAAAGAAAGAAAAAAGAAAGAAAGAAATTAAAAAGAAAGAAAGAAAGAAAAAAGAAAGAAAGAAAGAAAAAAGAAAGAAAGAAGGAAAGAAAGAAAGAAAAAAGAAAGAAAGAAAGAAAGAAAGAAAAAAGAAAGAAAGAAAGAAAAATGAAAGAAAGAAAGAAAGAAATTAAAAAGAAAGAAAGAAATTAAAGAGAAAGAAAGAAAGAAAGAAAAAAGAAAGAAAGAAAGAAAAAAAGAAAGAAAGAAATAAAAAAGACAGAAAGAAAGAAAGAAAAAAGAAAGAAAGAAAGAAAGAAAAAAGAAAGAAAGAAAGAAAGAATTAAAGAAAGGAAGAAAAAAGAAAGAAAGAAAGAAAGAAAGAACGTAGGGAAGAAAGAAAGAAAGAAAGAAGAAAGAATGAAAAAAAGAAAGAAAGAAAGAACGTGGGAAATAAAGAAAAGAAAGAAAGAAAGAAAGAAATTAAAAAGAAAGAAAGAAAGAAAGAAAAAAGAAAGAAAGAGAGAAAAAAGAAAGAAAGAAAAAAGAAAGAAAGAAAGAAAAAAGAAAGAAAGCAAGAACGTTAGAAAGAAAGAAAGAAAGAATAAAGAAACAAAGATAGAAAGAAAGAAAGAAAGAAATTAAAAAGAAAGAAAGAAATTAAAAAGAAAGAAAGAAAGAAAGAAAAAAGAAAGAAATTAAAAAGAAAGAAAGAAATCAAAAAGAAAGAAAGAAAGAAAGAAAAAAAGAAAGAAGGAAAGAAAGAAAAGAAAAAAGAAAGAAAGAAATTAAAAAGAAAGAAAGAAAGAAAAAAGAAAGAAAGGAAGAAAGGAAGAACGTAGGAAAGAAAGAAAGACAGAAGAAAGAAAGAAAAAAGAAAGAAAGAAAGAACGTAGGAAAGAAAGAAAGAAAGAAAGATAAAGAAATTAAAAAGAAAGAAAGAAAGAAAGAAAGAAAGAAATTAAAAAGAAAGAAAGAAAGAAAGAAAGAAAGAAAAAAGAAAGAAAGAAAGAAAAAAGAAAGAAAAAAGAAAAAAGAAAGAAAGAAAGAAAAAAGAAAGAAAGAAAGAAAGAAAGGACATAGGGAAGAAAGAAAGAAAGAAAGAAGAAAGAAAGAGAGAGAAAGAAAGAAAGAAAAAAGAAAGAAAGAAAGAAAAAAGAAAGAAGGAAAGAAAGAAAAAAGAAAGAAAGAAAGAAAGAAAGAAAGAAAAAAGAATGAAAGAGAGAAAGAAAGAAACAAAGAAAAAAGAAATAAAGAAAGAAAAAAGAAAGAAAGAAAGAAAAAAAAGAAAAAAGAAAGAAAGTAAGAAAGAAAGAAAGAAAGAAAGAAAGGAAAAAGAAAGAAAGCAAGAACGTAGGTAAGAAAGAAAGAAAGAAAGAAAAAAAAAGACAGAAAGAAAGAAAAAAGAATGAAAGAAATTAAAAAGAAAGAAAGAAAGAAAAAAGAAAGAAAGAAAGAAAGAAATAAAAAAGAAAGAAAGAAAGAAAGAAAAAAGAAAGAAAGAAAGAAATTAAAAAGAAAGAAAGAAATTAAAAAGAAAGAAAGAAATTAAAAAGAAAGAAAGAAAGAAAGGAAGAAAGAAAAAGAAAGAAAAAAAGAAAGAAAAAAGAAAGAAATTAAAAAGCAAGAAAGAAATAAAAAAGAAAGAAAGAAAGAAAGAAAAAAGAAAGAAAGAACGTAGGAAAGAAAGAAAGAAAGAAAGAAAAAAGAAAGAATGAAAGAAATTAAGAAGATAGAAAGAAATTAAAAAGAAAGAAAGAAAGAAAGAAAGAAAGTAAGAAAGAAAAAAGAAAGAAAGAAAGAAAGAAAAAAGAAAGAAAGAAATTAAAAAGAAAAAAGAAAGAAATAAAAAAGAAAGAAAGAAAGAAAGAAAAAAAGAAATAAAGAAAGAAAGAAAGAAAGAAAGAAAGAAAAAAGAAAAAAAGAAAGAAAGAAAGAACATAGGAAAGAAAGTAAGAAAGAAAGAAACAAAGATAGAAAGACAGAAAGAAAGAAAGACATTAAGGAGAAAGAAAGAAAGAAAGAAAAAAGAAAGAAAGAAAGAAAGAAAGAAAGAAAGAAAGAAAGAAAGAAAAAAGAAAGAAAGAAAGAACGTAGGAAAGAAAGAAAGAAAGTAAGAAAGAAAGAAAGAAAGAAAGATAGAAAGAAAGGAAGAAATTAAAAAGAAAGAAAGAAGAAAAAAGAAAGAAAGAAAGAAAAAAGAAAGAAAGAAAGAAAGAAAAATGAAAGAAAGAAAGAAACTAAAAAGAAAGAAAGAAATTAAAGAGAAAGAAAGAAAGAAAGAAAAAAGAAAGAAAGAAAGAAAAAAGAAAGAAAGAAATTAAAAAGAAAGAAAGAAAGAAAGAAAAAAGAAAGAAAGAAAAAAGAAAGAAAGAAATTAAAAAGAAAGAAAGAAAGAAAAAAGAAAGAAAGAATGAAAGAAAGAAAAAAGAAAGAAAGAAATAAAGAAAGAAAGAAAGAAAGAAATTAAAAAGAAAGAAAGAAAGAAAGAAAAAAGAAAGAAAGAAACAAATCAAAAAGAAAGAAAGAAATTAAAAAGAAAGAAAGAAATAAAGAAAGAAAGAAAGAAAGAAAGAAAGAAAGAAAAAAGAAAGAAAAAAAGAAAGAAAAAAGAAAGAAAGAAATTAAAAAGAAAGCAAGAAAGAAAGAATGAAAAAAGAAAGAAGGAAAGAAAGAAAGAAAGAAAGAAAAAAGAAAGAAAGAAAGAACGTAGGAAAGAAAGAAAGAAAGTAAGAAAGAAAGAAAGAAAAAGATAGAAAGAAAGAAAGGAAGAAATTAAAAAGAAAGAAAGAAGAAAAAAGAAAGAAAGAAAGAAAGAAAAAAGAAAGAAAGAAAGAAAGAAAGAAAAAAGAAAGAAAGAAAGAAAGAAATTAAAAAGAAAGAAAGAAATTAAAAAGAAAGAAAGAAAGAAAGAAAAAAGAAAGAAAGAGAAAAAAGATAGAAAGAAATTAAAAAGAAAGAAAGAAATAAAAAAGAAAGAAAGAAAGAGAAAAGAAAGAAAGAAAGAAAGAAAGAATTTTAGAAAGGAAGAAAAAAGAAAGAAAGAAAGAAAGAAAGAACGTAGGGAAGAAAGAAAGAAAGAAAGAAGAAAGAATGAAAAAAAGAAAGAAAGAAAGAACGTAGGAAAGAAAGAAAAGAAAGAAAGAAAGAAAGAAATTAAAAAGAAAAAAGAAAGAAAGAAAAAAGAAAGAAAGAGAGAAAAAAGAAAGAAAGAAAAAAGAAAGAAAGAAAGAAAAAAGAAACAAAGCAAGAATGTAGGAAAGAAAGAAAGAAAGAATAAAGAAACAAAGATAGAAAGAAAGAAAGAAAGAAAGAAATTAAAAAGAAAGAAAGAAAGAACGTAGGAAAGAAAGAAAGAAAGAAAGAAAGAAAGAAAGAAAGAAAGAAAAAAGAAAGAAAAAAGAAAGAAAAAAGAAAAAGAAATTAAAAAGAAAGAAAGAAAGAAAAAAAAAGAAAGAAAGAAAAAAGAAAGAAAGAAGGAAAGAAAGAAAGAAAAAAGAAAGAAAGAAAGAAAGAAAAAAGAAAGAAAGAAAGAAAAATGAAAGAAAGAAAGAAAGAAATTAAAAAGAAAGAAAGAAATTAAAGAGAAAGAAAGAAAGAAAGAAAAAAGAAAGAAAGAAAGAAAAAAAGAAAGAAAGAAATAAAAAAGACAGAAAGAAAGAAAGAAAAAAGAAAGAAAGAAAGAAAGAAAAAAGAAAGAAAGAAAGAAAGAATTAAAGAAAGGAAGAAAAAAGAAAGAAAGAAAGAAAGAAAGAACGTAGGGAAGAAAGAAAGAAAGAAAGAAGAAAGAATGAAAAAAAGAAAGAAAGAAAAAACGTGGGAAAGAAAGAAAAGAAAGAAAGAAAGAAAGAAATTAAAAAGAAAGAAAGAAAGAAAGAAAAAAGAAAGAAAGAGAGAAAAAAGAAAGAAAGAAAAAAGAAAGAAAGAAAGAAAAAAGAAAGAAAGAACGTAGGAAAGAAAGAAAGAAAGAAAGAAAAAAGAAAGAATGAAAGAAATTAAGAAGATAGAAAGAAATTAAAAAGAAAGAAAGAAAGAAAGAAAGAAAGTAAGAAAGAAAAAAGAAAGAAAGAAAGAAAGAAAAAAGAAAGAAAGAAATTAAAAAGAAAAAAGAAAGAAATAAAAAAGAAAGAAAGAAAGAAAGAAAAAAAGAAATAAAGAAAGAAAGAAAGAAAGAAAGAAAGAAAAAAGAAAAAAAGAAAGAAAGAAAGAACATAGGAAAGAAAGTAAGAAAGAAAGAAACAAAGATAGAAAGACAGAAAGAAAGAAAGACATTAAGGAGAAAGAAAGAAAGAAAGAAAAAAGAAAGAAAGAAAGAAAGAAGGAAAGATAGGAAAAAAGAAAGAAAGAAAAAACAAAAAAGAAAGAAAGAAAGAAAAAAGAAATAAAGAAAGAAAGGAAAAAGAAAGCAAGCAAGAAAGAAAGAAATTAAAAAGAAAGAAAGAAATTAAAAAGAAAGAAAGAAAGAAAGAAAGAAAGAAAGAAATTAAAAAGAAAGAAAGAAAGAAAGAAAGAAAGAAAGAAAGAAAGAAAAAAAAAGAAAGAAAGAAATCAAAAAGAAAGAAATAAATAAAGAAAGAAAGAAAGAAAGAAAGAAAAAAGAAAGAAAAAAGAAAGAAAAAAGAAAGAAAGAAATTAAAAAGAAAGAAAGAAAGAAAGAAAACAGAAAGAAAGAAAGAAAGAAAAAAGAAAGAAAGAAAGAAAGAAAGAAAGAAAGAAAGAAAGAAAAAAGAAAGAAAGAAAGAACGTAGGAAAGAAAGAAAGAAAGTAAGAAAGAAAGAAAGAAAGAAAGATAGAAAGAAAGGAAGAAATTAAAAAGAAAGAAAGAAGAAAAAAGAAAGAAAGAAAGAAAAAAGAAAGAAAGAAAGAAAGAAAAATGAAAGAAAGAAAGAAACTAAAAAGAAAGAAAGAAATTAAAGAGAAAGAAAGAAAGAAAGAAAGAAAAAAGAAAGAAAGAAAGAAAAAAGAAAGAAAGAAATTAAAAAGAAAGAAAGAAAGAAAGAAAAAAGAAAGAAAGAAAAAAGAAAGAAAGAAATTAAAAAGAAAGAAAGAAAGAAAAAAGAAAGAAAGAATGAAAGAAAGAAAAAAGAAAGAAAGAAATAAAGAAAGAAAGAAAGAAAGAAATTAAAAAGAAAGAAAGAAAGAAAGAAAAAAGAAAGAAAGAAACAAATCAAAAAGAAAGAAAGAAATTAAAAAGAAAGAAAGAAATAAAGAAAGAAAGAAAGAAAGAAAAAAGAAAGAAAAAAAGAAAGAAAAAAGAAAGAAAGAAATTAAAAAGAAAGCAAGAAAGAAAGAATGAAAAAAGAAAGAAGGAAAGAAAGAAAAAAGAAAGAAAGAAAGAAAGAAAAAAGAAAGAAAGAAAGAACGTAGGAAAGAAAGAAAGAAAGTAAGAAAGAAAGAAAGAAAAAGATAGAAAGAAAGAAAGGAAGAAATTAAAAAGAAAGAAAGAAGAAAAAAGAAAGAAAGAAAGAAAGAAAAAAGAAAGAAAGAAAGAAAGAAAAAAGAAAGAAAGAAAGAAAGAAATTAAAAAGAAAGAAAGAAATTAAAAAGAAAGAAAGAAAGAAAGAAAAAAGAAAGAAAGAGAAAAAAGATAGAAAGAAATTAAAAAGAAAGAAAGAAATAAAAAAGAAAGAAAGAAAGAGAAAAGAAAGAAAGAAAGAAAGAAAGAATTAAAGAAAGGAAGAAAAAAGAAAGAAAGAAAGAAAGAAAGAACGTAGGGAAGAAAGAAAGAAAGAAAGAAGAAAGAATGAAAAAAAGAAAGAAAGAAAGAACGTAGAAAAGAAAGAAAAGAAAGAAAGAAAGAAAGAAATTAAAAAGAAAAAAGAAAGAAAGAAAAAAGAAAGAAAGAGAGAAAAAAGAAAGAAAGAAAAAAGAAAGAAAGAAAGAAAAAAGAAAGAAAGCAAGAATGTAGGAAAGAAAGAAAGAAAGAATAAAGAAACAAAGATAGAAAGAAAGAAAGAAAGAAAGAAATTAAAAAGAAAGAAAGAAAGAACGTAGGAAAGAAAGAAAGAAAGAAAGAAAGAAAGAAAGAAAGAAAAAAGAAAGAAAAAAGAAAGAAAAAAGAAAGAAAGAAATTAAAAAGAAAGAAAGAAAGAAAAAAGAAAGAAAGAAAGAAAAAAGAAAGAAAGAAGGAAAGAAAGAAAGAAAAAAGAAAGAAAGAAAGAAAGAAAGAAAAAAGAAAGAAAGAAAAATGAAAGAAAGAAAGAAAGAAATTAAAAAGAAAGAAAGAAATTAAAGAGAAAGAAAGAAAGAAAGAAAAAAGAAAGAAAGAAAGAAAAAAGAAAGAAAGAAATAAAAAAGACAGAAAGAAAGAAAGAAAAAAGAAAGAAAGAAAGAAAGAAAAAAGAAAGAAAGAAAGAAAGAATTAAAGAAAGGAAGAAAAAAGAAAGAAAGAAAGAAAGAAAGAACGTAGGGAAGAAAGAAAGAAAGAAAGAAGAAAGAATGAAAAAAAGAAAGAAAGAAAGAACGTGGGAAAGAAAGAAAAGAAAGAAAGAAAGAAAGAAATTAAAAAGAAAGAAAGAAAGAAAGAAAAAAGAAAGAAAGAGAGAAAAAAGAAAGAAAAAAGAAAGAAAGAAAGAAAAAAGAAAGAAAGCAAGAACGTTAGAAAAAAAGAAAGAAAGAATAAAGAAACAAAGATAGAAAGAAAGAAAGAAAGAAATTAAAAAGAAAGAAAGAAATTAAAAAGAAAGAAAGAAAGAAAGAAAAAAGAAAGAAATTAAAAAGAAAGAAAGAAATCAAAAAGAAAGAAAGAAAGAAAGAAAAAAAGAAAGAAGGAAAGAAAGAAAAGAAAAAAGAAAGAAAGAAATTAAAAAGAAAGAAAGAAAGAAAAAAGAAAGAAAGGAAGAAAGGAAGAACGTAGGAAAGAAAGAAAGACAGAAGAAAGAAAGAAAAAAGAAAGAAAGAAAGAACGTAGGAAAGAAAGAAAGAAAGAAAGATAAAGAAATTAAAAAGAAAGAAAGAAAGAAAGAAAGAAAGAAATTAAAAAGAAAGAAAGAAAGAAAGAAAGAAAAAAGAAAGAAAGAAAGAAAAAAGAAAGAAAAAAGAAAAAAGAAAGAAAGAAAGAAAGAAAAAAGAAAGAAAGAAAGAAAGAAAGGACATAGGGAAGAAAGAAAGAAAGAAAGAAGAAAGAAAGAGAGAGAAAGAAAGAAAGAAAAAAGAAAGAAAGAAAGAAAAAAGAAAGAAGGAAAGAAAGAAAAAAGAAAGAAAGAAAGAAAGAAAGAAAGAAAGAAAAAAGAATGAAAGAGAGAAAGAAAGAAAGAAAGAAAAAAGAAATAAAGAAAGAAAAAAGAAAGAAAGAAAGAAAAAAAAGAAAAAAGAAAGAAAGAAAGAAAGAAAGAAAGAAAGAAAGAAAGGAAAAAGAAAGAAAGCAAGAACGTAGGTAAGAAAGAAAGAAAGAAAGAAAAAAAAAGACAGAAAGAAAGAAAAAAGAATGAAAGAAATTAAAAAGAAAGAAAGAAAGAAAAAAGAAAGAAAGAAAGAAAGAAATAAAAAAGAAAGAAAGAAAGAAAGAAAAAAGAAAGAAAGAAAGAAATTAAAAAGAAAGAAAGAAATTAAAAAGAAAGAAAGAAATTAAAAAGAAAGAAAGAAATTAAAAAGAAAGAAAGAAAGAAAGGAAGAAAGAAAAAGAAAGAAAAAAAGAAAGAAAAAAGAAAGAAATTAAAAAGCAAGAAAGAAATAAAAAAGAAAGAAAGAAAGAAAGAAAAAAGAAAGAAAGAACGTAGGAAAGAAAGAAAGAAAAAAGAAAGAATGAAAGAAATTAAGAAGATAGAAAGAAATTAAAAAGAAAGAAAGAAAGAAAGAAAGAAAGTAAGAAAGAAAAAAGAAAGAAAGAAAGAAAGAAAAAAGAAAGAAAGAAATTAAAAAGAAAAAAGAAAGAAATAAAAAAGAAAGAAAGAAAGAAAGAAAAAAAGAAATAAAGAAAGAAAGAAAGAAAGAAAGAAAAAAGAAAAAAAGAAAGAAAGAAAGAACATAGGAAAGAAAGTAAGAAAGAAAGAAACAAAGATAGAAAGACAGAAAGAAAGAAAGACATTAAGGAGAAAGAAAGAAAGAAAGAAAAAAGAAAGAAAGAAAGAAAGAAAGAAAGAAAGAAAGAAAGAAAAAAGAAAGAAAGAAAGAACGTAGGAAAGAAAGAAAGAAAGTAAGAAAGAAAGAAAGAAAGAAAGATAGAAAGAAAGGAAGAAATTAAAAAGAAAGAAAGAAGAAAAAAGAAAGAAAGAAAGAAAAAAGAAAGAAAGAAAGAAAGAAAAATGAAAGAAAGAAAGAAACTAAAAAGAAAGAAAGAAATTAAAGAGAAAGAAAGAAAGAAAGAAAGAAAAAAGAAAGAAAGAAATTAAAAAGAAAGAAAGAAAGAAAGAAAAAAGAAAGAAAGAAAAAAGAAAGAAAGAAATTAAAAAGAAAGAAAGAAAGAAAAAAGAAAGAAAGAATGAAAGAAAGAAAAAAGAAAGAAAGAAATAAAGAAAGAAAGAAAGAAAGAAATTAAAAAGAAAGAAAGAAAGAAAGAAAAAAGAAAGAAAGAAACAAATCAAAAAGAAAGAAAGAAATTAAAAAGAAAGAAAGAAATAAAGAAAGAAAGAAAGAAAGAAAGAAAGAAAGAAAAAAGAAAGAAAAAAAGAAAGAAAAAAGAAAGAAAGAAATTAAAAAGAAAGCAAGAAAGAAAGAATGAAAAAAGAAAGAAGGAAAGAAAGAAAAAAGAAAGAAAGAAAGAAAGAAAAAAGAAAGAAAGAAAGAACGTAGGAAAGAAAGAAAGAAAGTAAGAAAGAAAGAAAGAAAAAGATAGAAAGAAAGAAAGGAAGAAATTAAAAAGAAAGAAAGAAGAAAAAAGAAAGAAAGAAAGAAAGAAAAAAGAAAGAAAGAAAGAAAGAAAAAAGAAAGAAAGAAAGAAAGAAATTAAAAAGAAAGAAAGAAAAAAGAAATAAAGAAAGAAAAAAGAAAGAAAGAAAGAAAAAAAAGAAAAAAGAAAGAAAGAAAGAAAGAAAAAAGAAAGAAAGAAAGAAAGAAAGGACATAGGGAAGAAAGAAAGAAAGAAAGAAGAAAGAAAGAGAGAGAAAGAAAGAAAGAAAAAAGAAAGAAAGAAAGAAAAAAGAAAGAAGGAAAGAAAGAAAAAAGAAAGAAAGAAAGAAAGAAAGAAAGAAAAAAGAATGAAAGAGAGAAAGAAAGAAAGAAAGAAAAAAGAAATAAAGAAAGAAAAAAGAAAGAAAGAAAGAAAAAAAAGAAAAAAGAAAGAAAGAAAGAAAGAAAGAAAGAAAGAAAGAAAGGAAAAAGAAAGAAAGCAAGAACGTAGGTAAGAAAGAAAGAAAGAAAGAAAAAAAAAGACAGAAAGAAAGAAAAAAGAATGAAAGAAATTAAAAAGAAAGAAAGAAAGAAAAACGAAAGAAAGAAAGAAAGAAATAAAAAAGAAAGAAAGAAAGAAAGAAAAAAGAAAGAAAGAAAGAAATTAAAAAGAAAGAAAGAAATTAAAAAGAAAGAAAGAAATTAAAAAGAAAGAAAGAAAGAAAGGAAGAAAGAAAAAGAAAGAAAAAAAGAAAGAAAAAAGAAAGAAATTAAAAAGCAAGAAAGAAATAAAAAAGAAGAAAGAAAGAAAGAAAAAAGAAAGAAAGAACGTAGGAAAGAAAGAAAGAAAAAAGAAAGAATGAAAGAAATTAAGAAGATAGAAAGAAATTAAAAAGAAAGAAAGAAAGAAAGAAAGAAAGTAAGAAAGAAAAAAGAAAGAAAGAAAGAAAGAAAAAAGAAAGAAAGAAATTAAAAAGAAAAAAGAAAGAAATAAAAAAGAAAGAAAGAAAGAAAGAAAAAAAGAAATAAAGAAAGAAAGAAAGAAAGAAAGAAAGAAAAAAGAAAAAAAGAAAGAAGGAAAGAACATAGGAAAGAAAGTAAGAAAGAAAGAAACAAAGATAGAAAGACAGAAAGAAAGAAAGA
>JAVLUU010000882.1:32500-35000 GCA_032206185.1 Columba guinea
AAAGAAAGACAGAAAGATAGAAAAGAAAGAAAAGAAAGAAAGAAAGAAGAAAGAAAGAAAAAAGAATAAGAAGAAAGAAAGAAAGAAGAAAGAAAGAAAGAAAGAAAGAAAGAAAGAAAGAAAGAAAGAAAGAAAAAATGAAAAGAATGAAAGAAAAAGGAAGAAGAAAAGAAGAAAGAAAGAAAGAAAAAGAAAGAAAGATAGAAAAAAGAAAGAAAGAAAGAAAGAAGAAAGAAAGAAAGAAAGAGAGAAAGAAAAAAGAAAGAAAGAAAGAAAGAGAGACAGAAAGAAAGAAAGAAAAAAGAAAGGAAGAAAGAGAAAGAAAGACAGAAAGAAAGAAAAAAGAAAGGAAGAAAGAAAGAAAGAAAGAAAGAGAAAAAGAAAGAAACATAGAAAAACAGAAAGAAAGAAAGAAAGAAAGAAAGAAAATGAAAGAAAAAGAAAGAAAGAAAGAAAGAAAGAAAGAAAAAAGAAAGAAGAAAGAAATAAAGAAAGAAAGAAAGAAAACGAAATAAAGAAAGAAAGACAGAAAGACAGAAAGAAAGAAAAAAAAAGGAAGAAAGTAAGAAAGAAAGAAAAAAGAAAGAAATATAAAAAAAATAGAAATTAAGACAGAAAGAAAGAAAGAAAGAAAAAGAAAAAGAAAGAAAAAGAAAGCAAGAAAGAAAGAAAAAAGAAAGAAAAAAGAAAGAAAGAAAAAAGAAAGAAAGAAAGAAAGGAAGAAAGAAAGAAAGAAAGGAAGAAATAAAGAAAGAAGAAAGAAAAAAAGAAAGAAAGAAGAAAGAAAAAAAGAAAGAAAGAAAAAAGAAAGTAAGAAAAAAAAGAAAGACAGAAAGAAAGAAAAAAGAAAGAAAGAAAGAAAAAAGAAAGAAAGAAAGAAAAAAGAAAGAAAGAAAGAAATAAGAAAGAGGAAAGAAAGAAAGAAAGGAAGAATAAAGATGAAAGAAAAAAAGAAAGGAAGGAAGAAAGAAAAAAGAAAGAAAGAAAGAAAAAAGAATGAAATAAGAAAAAGAGAAAGAAAGAAAAAGGAAGAAAGAAAGAAAGAAAGAAAAAAGAAAGAAGAAAGAAGAAAGAAAGAAAAAAGAAAGAAGAAAGAAAGAAAAAAGAAAGAAAGAAAGAAAGAAAGAAAGAAAGAAAGAAAGAAAGAAAGAAAGAAAGAAAAAAGAAAAAGAAAGAAAAAGAAAGAAATAAATAAAGAAAGAAAGATAGGAAGAAAGACAGAAAGAAAGAAAGAAAAAGAAAAAGAAAGAAAGAAAGGAGAAAGAAAGAAAGACAGAAAGAAAGACAGAAATAAAGAAAAAAGGAAAAGAAAGAAAGAAAAAAGAAAAAAGAACGAAAAAAGAAAGAAAGTAAGAAAAAGAAAGAGAGAAAGAAAGAAAGAAAAAAGAAAGAAAGAAGAAAGAAAGAAAGAAAGACTGAAAGAAAGAAAAAAGAAACAGAAAGAAAAAGAAAGAAAGAAAGACAGACAGAAAGAAAGAAAAAGAAAGAGAGAAAGAAAGAAATATAGAAGGAAAAGAAGGAAAGAAAGAAAAAGAAAGAAAGAAAAAAAAGAAAGAAAGAAAGAAGAAAAGAAAGAAAAGATAAAAGAAAGAAAAAAGAAAGACAGAAAGAAAGAAAGGAAAAGAAAGAAAGAAAGAAAGAAAGACAGAAAGTGAAAAGAAAGAAAGAAGAAAGAAAGAAAGAAAGAAAGAAAGAAAGAAAGAAGAAAGAAAGAAAGAAGAAAGAAAGAAAGAAAAAGGAAAGAAAGAAAGAAAAAGAAAAAAGAAAGAAAGGAAGAAAGAATGAAGGAAAGAAAGAAAGAAAAAAGAAAGAAAGAAGAAAGAAAGGAAGAAAAAAGAAGGAATAAAAGAAAGAAAGAGAGAAAGAAAGAAAGAAAAAAGAAAAAGAAAGAAAAAGAAAGAAAGAAAGAAAGAAAAAGAAAGAAAGAATGAAAGAAAGAAAGAAAAGAAAGAAAGAAAAAAGAAAGAAAGAAAGAAAGAATGAAAGACAGAAAGAAAGAAAGAAAGAAAGAAGAAAGAAAGAAAGAAAGAAAGAACGGAAGAATTAATGAAGAAAGAAAGCAAGAAAGACAGAAGGAAAGAAAGAAAGGAAAAAAAAGAAAGAAAGAAAGAAAGACAGAAAGAAAAAAGAAAGAAAGAAGAGATAAAGAAAGAAAGGAATAAAGAAAGGAAGAAAGAAAGAAATAAAGGAAAAAAGAAAGAAAGAATGAAGAAAGAAAGAAAGAAAAAAGAAAGAAAGAAAGAAAGAAGAAGAAAAGAAAGAAAAAAGAAAGAAAGAAAGTAAAAAGAAAGAAAGAAAGACAGAAAGAAAGACAGAAAGAAAGAACGAAAAAAGAAAGAAAGAAAGAAAAAGAAAGAAAGGAAGAAAGAAAGAAAGAAAGAAGAAAGAAAGAAAGGAAGAAAGAAAGAAAGACAAAAAGAAAGAAAGAAATAAAAAGTATAGAAGGAAAGAAAAAATAAAAAAGAAAGAAAGAAGAAAAAAGTAAGAAAAGAGAAAGAAA
>JAVLUU010000882.1:37500-40000 GCA_032206185.1 Columba guinea
GAAAGAAATATAGAAGGAAAAGAAGGAAAGAAAGAAAAAAGAAAGAAAGAAAAAAAAGAAAGAAAGAAAGAAGAAAAGAAAGAAAAGATAAAAGAAAGAAAAAAGAAAGACAGAAAGAAAGAAAGGAAAAGAAAGAAAGAAAGAAAGAAAGACAGAAAGTGAAAAGAAAGAAAGAAGAAAGAAAGAAAGAAAGTAAGAAAGAAGAAAGAAAGAAAGAAAAAGGAAAGAAAGAAAGAATAAGAAAAAAGAAAGAAAGGAAGAAAGAATGAAGGAAAGAAAGAAAGAAAAAAGAAAGAAAGAAGAAAGAAAGGAAGAAAAAAGAAGGAATAAAAGAAAGAAAGAGAGAAAGAAAGAAAGAAAAAAGAAAAAGAAAGAAAAAGAAAGAAAGAAAGAAAGAAAAAGAAAGAAAGAATGAAAGAAAGAAAGAAAAGAAAGAAAGAAAAAAGAAAGAAAGAAAGAAAGAATGAAAGACAGAAAGAAAGAAAGAAAGAAAGAAGAAAGAAAGAAAGAAAGAACGGAAGAATTAATGAAGAAAGAAAGCAAGAAAGACAGAAGGAAAGAAAGAAAGAAAGGAAAATAAAGAAAGAAAGAAAGAAAGACAGAAAGAAAAAAGAAAGAAAGAAGAGAGAAAGAAAGAAAGGAATAAAGAAAGGAAGAAAGAAAGAAATAAAGGTAAAAAGAAAGAAAGAATGAAGAAAGAAAGAAAGAAAAAAGAAAGAAAGAAAGAAAGACGAAGAAAAGAAAGAAAAAAGAAAGAAAGAAAGTAAAAAGAAAGAAAGAAAGACAGAAAGAAAGACAGAAAGAAAGAACGAAAAAAGAAAGAAAGAAAGAAAAAGAAAGGAAGGAAGAAAGAAAGAAAGAAAGAAGAAAGAAAGAAAGGAAGAAAGAAAGAAAGACAAAAAGAAAGAAAGAAATAAAAAGTATAGAAGGAAAGAAAAAATAAAAAAGAAAGAAAGAAGAAAAAAGTAAGAAAAGAGAAAGAAAGAAAGAAAAAGAAAGAAAGAAAGAAAGAAGGAAAAAAGAAAGAAAGACAGAAAGACAGAAAGAAAGAAAGAAAAAGAAAGAAAGAAAGAAAGAATGAAAAAAGAAAGAAAGAGAGAAAGACAGAAAGAAAGAAAGAAAAAATAAAAAGAAATAAAAAGAAAGAAAGAAAGAAATAAAGAAAGAAAGTTAGAAAGAATGAAAGACAGAAAGAAAGAAAGAAAAAGACAGAAAGAAAGAAAGAAAGAAAGAAAGAAAGAAATTAAAAAGAAAGAAAGAAAGATAGAAAAAATAAAGTAAGAAAGAAAGAAGAAAAAAAGAAAGAAAGAAAAAAGAAAGAAAGAAAGAAAGATAGAAAAAATAAAGTAAGAAAGAAAGAAGAAAAAAAGAAAGAAATAAAAAAGGAAAGAAAGAAAGAAAAGCAGAAAGAAAGATAGAAAGAAAGAAAGAAATGAAAAGAAAGACAGAAATTAAAAAAAAGAAAAAAGAAAGACAGAAAGAAAGAAAGAAAGAAAGAAAGAAAAAAGGAAAGAAACAAAGAAAGAAGAAAAAAGAAAAAAAGAAAGAAAGAAAGAAAGAAAGAAAGAAAGAAAGAAAGAAAGAAAGAAAGAAAAAAGAAAAAGAAAGAAAAAGAAAGAAAGAAAGAAGGAAAAAAAGGAAGAAAGAAAGAAAGACAGAAAGAAAGAAAGAAAGAAGAAAGAAAGAAAGAAAGAAAGGAATAAAGAATGAAAGAAAGAAAAAAAGAAAGAAAGAAAGAAAGAAGGAATAAAACAAACAAAGAAAGAAAGACAGAAAGAAAGAAAGAAAGAAAGAAAGAAAGAAAGAAAGAAAGAAAGAAAAAGAAAGAAAGAAAAAAGAAAGAAAGAAAGAAAGAAAAAAGAAAGAAAGAAAGGAAGAAAGGCAAAAAGAAAGAATGAAAAAAGAGAAAGAAAGACAGAAAGAAAGAAAGAAAAAAGAAAATGAAAGAAAAAGAAAGAAAGAAAGACAGAGAGAAAGAAAGAAAGAAAAAGAAAGAAAGAAAGAAAGAAAGAAAAGAAAGAAAAAAGAAAGAAAAAAGAAAGACAGAAAGAAAGACAGAAAGAAAGAAAGAAAAGAAAAAGAAAGAAAAAGAAAGAAAGAAAGAAAGAAAGAAAGAAAGAAAGACAGAAAGAAAGAAAGAAAGAAAGAAAGAAAGGAAGAAAGAAAGGAAGAAAGAAAGAAAGAATGAAAGATAAATGAAAGAATGAAGAAAGAAAGAAAGAAAGAAAGAAAGAAAGAAAGAAAGAAGAAAGAAAGAAAGAAAGAAATAAAGAAAGAAAGAAAGAAAGAAGAAAGAAAGAAAGAAAGAAAAAGAAAGAAAGAAAGAAAGAAATTAAAAAGAAAGAAAGAAAGAAAGAAAGAAAGAAAAATAAAGAAAGAAAGAAAGGAAAAATAAAGAAAGAAAGAAAGAAAAAAGAAAGAAAAACAAAGAAAGAAAAAAGAAAGAAAGAAAGAAAGAAAAAAGAAAGAAAGAAATTAAAGAGAAAGAAAGAAAGAAAAA
>JAVLUU010000882.1:62500-65470 GCA_032206185.1 Columba guinea
AGAAAAAAGAAAGAAAAAACAATAAAGAAAGACAGAAAGAAAGACAGAAAGAAAGAAAGAAAGGAAAAGAAGGAAAGTAAGAAAGAAAGAAAGAAAAATGAAAGAAAGACAGAAAGAAAAAAAAAGAAAGAAAAAGAAAGAAAAAGAAAGAAAGTAAGAAGAAAGAAATAAAGAAAGAAATAAAGACAGAAAGAAAGACAGAAAGAAAAACAGAAAGAAAGAAAGAAAAAGAAATAAAGAAAGAAAAAAGAAAAAAGAAAGAAAGAAAGAAAAAAGAAATAAAAAAGAAAGAAAGAAAGAAAAAAAAGAAAGAAAGACAGAAATAAAGAAGGAAAAAGAAAGAAAGAAAGAAAAAAGAATGAAATAAGAAAGAAAGAAAGAAACAAAAAGGAAGAAAGAAAGAAAGAAAAAAGAAAGAAGCAAGAAAGAAAAAAGAAAGAAGAAAGAAAGAAAGAAAAAAGAAAGAAAGAAAAAAAGAAAAAAAGAAGGAAAAAAGAAAGAAGAAAGAAAGAAAGAGAGAAAGAAAGAAAGAAAGAAAGAAAGAAAGAAAGAAAGAAAGAAAGAAAGAAAAAAGAAAGAATAAAGTAAGAAAGACAGAAAGAAAGAAAAGAAAGAAGTAAACAAAGAAAAGAAAGAAAAAAGAAAGAAAAAGAAAGAAAGAATGAAAGAAAAAAGAAAGAAAGAAAGACAGAAAGAAAGACAGAAAGAAAGAAAGAAAGAAACAAAAAGAAAGAAAGAAGGAAAGAAGAAAGAAAGAAAAATGAAAGAAAGAAAGAAAGAAAGAAAAAGGAAATAAAGAAAGAAAGGAAAAGAAAGAAAGAAAGAATGAAGAAAGAAAGAAAGAAAGAAAAAATAAAGAAAGAAAAATAAGAAAAAGAAAGAGAAAGAAAGATAAAAGAAGAAAGAAAGATAAAAGAAGAAAGAAAGAAAGAAAGAAAGAAAGAAAGAAAGAAAGAAAGAAAGAAAGAAAGAAAGAAAAAAGAAAGAATAAAGTAAGAAAGACAGAAAGAAAGAAAAGAAAGAAGGAAACAAAAAAAGAAAGAAAAAAGAAAGAAAGAAAAAGAAAGAAAGAATGAAAGAAAAAAAGAAAGAAAGCAAGAAAGACAGAAAGAAAGAAAAAAAGAAAAAAGAAAGAAGAAAGAAAGAAAGAAAGAAAGAAAAAAAAATAAAAAAGGAAAGAAAGAAAGAAAGAAGGAAAAAAGAAAGCAAGGAAAAGAAAGAAAGAAAGAAAGAAAGAAAAAGAAGAAAAAAGAAAGAAAGAAAAAAGAAGGAAATAAGAAAGAAAGGAAAAGAAAGAAAGAAAGAAAGACAGAAAGAAAGAAAAAAAGAGGAAGAGAGTAAAAGAAAGAATGAAAGAAAGAAAGAGGAAAGAAAAAAAGAAAAAAGAAAGGAAGAAAGACAGAAAGAAAGAAAGGAAAAAGAAAAACAAAGAAAGAAAGAAAGAAAGAAAGAAGAAAGAAAGAAAGAAAAAAAAAGAAAGAAAAAAGAAAGAAAGAAAAAGAAAGAAAGAAAGATAGAAATAATGAAAGACAGAAAGAAAGACAGAAAGAAAGGAAGAAAGGAAAAGAAGGAAAGTAAGAAAGAAAGAAAGAAAAAAAAGAAAGAAAAAAGAAAGAAAGAAAAAGAAAGAAAGAAAGATAGAAATAAAGAAAGACAGAAAGAAAGACAGAAAGAAAGAAAGAAAGGAAAAGAAGGAAAGTAAGAAAGAAAGAAAGGAAAAAGAAAGAAAGAAAGAAAAAAAAGAAAGAAAAAAGAAAGAAAGAAAAAGAAAGAAAGGAAGAAGAAAAAATAAAGAAAGAAAGTAAGAGAAAAAGAAAGAAAGAAAGAAAGAAAAAGAAAGAAAGGAAGAAAAAAGAAGGAAAGAGAGAAAGAAAGGGAAAGAAAGAAAGAAAAAGAAAAGAATAAAGAAAGAAAGAAAGAAAGAATAAAGAAAGAAAAAAGAAAGAAAGAATGAAAATAGAAAGGAAGAAAAAAGAAAGAAAGAAAGAAAGAAAGAAAAAAGAAAAAAAGCAGAAAGAAAGAAAGGAAGGATAAGAAAGAAAGAAGAAAGAAAGAAAGAAAGAAAAAAGAGAAAGAAAGAAAGAAAGAAAAAAAGAAAAAAGAAAAAATAAAAAAGAAAGAAAGACAGAAAGAAAGAAAAAGGAATGACAGAAAGATAGAGAGAAAGAAAGACAGAAGAAAGAAAGACAGAAAGAAAGAAAAAAAGAAGAAGAAAGAAAAAGAAATAAAGAAAGAAAGAAAGTCAGAAAGACAGAAAGAAAGAAAGAAGGAAAAATAAAGAAAGAAAGACAGAAAGCCAGAAAAAAAGAAAGAAAAAGAAAGAAAGAAAAAAGAAAGAAAGAAAAAAACAGAAAGAAAAAAGAAAGAAAGAAAGAAAGACAGAAAGAAAGACAGAAAGAATGAAAGAAATAAAGGAAAGGAAAGAAAGAAAGAAAGAAAGAAAGACAGATAGAAAGTCAGAAAAAATAAAAAAAAGAAGAAAGAAAGACAGAAAGAAAGAAAGAAAGAAAAAGAAAGAAAGAAAGAATCAAAGAAAGACAGAAAGAAAACAGAAATAAAGAAAGAAAGAAAAAGAAAGAAAGAATGAAGAAAGAAATAAAGAAAGATAGAAAGAAAGACAGAAAGAAAGGAAGAAAGAAAAAGAAAAAGAAAGAAAGAAAGAAAGGAAAGGAAAGAAAGAAAGAAAGACAGAAAGATAGAAAGAAAGAAAGAAAAAAAGAAGAAGAAAGAAAAGAAAGAAAGGAAGAAAGACGAAAGATAGAAAGAAAGAAAGAAAAAAGAAAGAAAGACAAAGACAGAAAGAAAGAAAAAAGAAAAAGAAAGAAAAAGAAATAAAGAAAGAAAGAAGAAAGAAAGAAAGACAGAAAGAAAGAAAGAAAAGAAAAAAGAGAAAGAAAGAAAGAAGAAATAAAGAAAAAAGAAAGACAGAAAGAGAGAAAGAAAGAAAGACAGAAGAAAGAAAGACAGAAA
>JAVLUU010000886.1:27500-30000 GCA_032206185.1 Columba guinea
AAAGAAAGAACGTAAAAAAGAAAGAAAGAAAGAAAGAAGAAAGAAAGAAAAAAGAAAGAAAGAAAGAACGTAGGAAAGAAAGAAAGAAAGAAAGGAAGAAAGAAAAAAGAACGAAAGAAAGAAATTAAAAGAAAGAAAGAAAGATAGAAAAAAGAAAGAAAGAAAGAAAGAAAGAAAGAAAAAAGAAAAAAAGAAAGAAAGAAAGAAAAAAGAAAGAAAGAAAGAAAGAAAGAAAGAAAGAAAGAAAGAAAGAAAGAAAGAAAAAAGAAAGAAAGAACGTAGGAAAGAAAGAAAGAAAGAAAGAAAGAAATTAAAAAGAAAGAAAGAAGGAAAGAAAGAAAGAAAGAAAGAAAGAAAGAAAGAAAGAAAAAAGAAAGAAAAAAAAGACGGAAAGAACGTAGGAAAGAAAGAAAGAAAGAACGTAGGAAAGAAAGAAAGAAAGAAAGAAAGAAAGAAAGGAAGAAAGAAAGAAAGAAAGAAAAAAGAAAGAATGAAAGAAAGAAAGAAAGAAAGAAAGAAAGAAAGAAAGAAAGAAAAATGAACGTAGGAAAGAAAGAAAGAAACAAAGAAAGAAAGACATTAAAAAGAAAGAAAGAAAGAAAAAAGAAAGAAAGTAAGAAAGAAAGAATTAAGAAAAAAGTAAGAAAGAAAGAAAAAATAAATAAATAAATAAAGAAAGAAAGAAAGAAAGAAAGAAAGAAAGAAAAAAGAAAGAAAGAAAGAAAAAAGTAAGATTGAAAGAAAGAAACAAAGAAAGAAAGAAAGAAAGAAAAAAGAAAGAAAGAAAGAGAGAACACAGGAAAGAAAGAAAGTAAGAAAGAAAGATAGAAAGAAAGAAAGAAAGTATTTAAAAAGAAAGAAAGAAAAAAGAAAGAAACAAAGAAAGAAAGAAACAAAGAAAGAAAGAAAGAAAGAAAAAAGAAAGAAAGAAAGAACGTAGGAAAGAAAGAAAGAAAGTAAGAAAGAAAGAAAGATAGAAAGAAAGAAAGAAAGAATTTAAAAAGAAAGAAAGAAAAAAGAAAGAAAGAAACAACGAAACAAAAATTAAGAAAGAAAGAAAGAAAGAAAGAAAGAAAGAAAGAAAGAAAAAAGAGAAAGAAAGAAAAAAGAAAGAAAGAAATGAAAAAGAAAGAAAGAATGAAAGAAAGAAAGAAAGAAAAAAGAAAGTAAAATGAACGTAGGAAAGAAAGAGAGAAAGAAAGAAAGAAAGACATTAAAAAGAAAGAAAGAATGAAAAAAGAAAGAAATCAAAAAGAAAGAAAGAAAGAAAGAAAAAGGAAAGAAAGAACATAAAAAAGAATGAAAGAAAGAAAGAAGAAAGAAAGAAAAAAAGAAAGAAAGAAAGAACGTAGGAAAGAAAGAAAGAAAGAAAGAAAAAAGAACGAAGGAAAAAAAAGAAAGAAAGAAATTAAAAAGAAAGAAAGAAAGAAAGAACGTAGGAAAGAAAGAAAGAAAGAAAGAAAAAAGAAAGAAAGAAAGAAAGAAATAAAGAAAGAAAGAAAGAAAGAAAGAAAAAAGAAAGAAAGAAAAAAAAGACGGAAAGAACGTAGGAAAGAAAGAAAGAAAGAACGTAGGAAAGAAAGAAAGAAAGAAAGAAAAAAGTAAGAAATAAAGAAAGAAAAAAGAAAGAAAGAAAAAAGAAAGGAAGAAAGAAAGAAAGGAAGAACGTAGGAAAGAAAGAAAGAAAGAACGTAGGAAAGAAAGAAAGAAAGAAAGAAAGAAAGAAATTAAAAAGAAAGAAAGAAAGAAAAAAGAAAGAGAGAAAGAAATTAAAAAGAAAGAAAGAAAGAAAAAAGAAAGAAAGAAAGAAAGAAAGAAAAAATAAAGAAAGAAAAAAGAAAGAAAGAAAGAAAGAAAAAAGAAAGAAAGAAAGAAAGAAAAAAAGAAAGAAATTAAAAAGAAAGAAAGAAAGAAAGAAAGGAAAAATGAACGTAGGAGAGAAAGAAAGAAAGAAAGAAAGAAAGACATTAAAAAGAAAGAAAAAAGAAAAAAGAAAGAAAGAAAGAAAGAAAGAAAAAAGAAAGAAAGAACGTTAAAAAAAAGAAAGAAAGAAGAAAGAAAGAAAGAAAGAAAGAAAGAAAGAAAGAACGTAGGAAAGAAAGAAAGAAAGAAAGAAATAAGAACGAAAGAAAAAAAAAGAAAGAAAGGAAGAACGTAGGAAAGAAAGAAAGAAAGAACGTAGGAAAGGAAGAAAGAAAGAAAGAAAGAAATTAAAAAGAAATAAAGAAAGAAAAAAGAAAGAAAGAAAGAAATTAAAAGAAAGAAGGAAAGATAGGAAAAAGAAAGAAAGAAAGAAAGAAAAAAGAAAGAAAGAAAGAAAGAAAAAAGAAAGAAAGAAAGAAAGAAAAAAAGAAAGAAAGAAATAAAAAAGAAAGAAACAAAGAAAGAAAAAACAAAGAAAGAAAGAAGAAAGAAAGAAAGAAAGAAAAAAGAAGGAAAGAAAGAAAGAACGTAGGAATGAAAGAAAGAAAGAACGTAGGAATGAAAGAAAGAAAGAAAG
>JAVLUU010000886.1:40000-42500 GCA_032206185.1 Columba guinea
AGAAAGAAAGAATTAAGAAAAAAGAAAGAAAGAAAGAAAAAAGAAAGAAAGAACGAAAAAAGAAAGAAAGAAAGAAAGAAAGAAAGAAAGAAAGAAAGAAAAAAGAAAGAAAGAAAGAAAAAAGTAAGATTGAAAGAAAGAAACAAAGAAAGAAAGAAAGAAAGAAAAAAGAAAGAAAGAAAGAGAGAACATAGGAAAGAAAGAAAGTAAGAAAGAAAGATAGAAAGAAAGAAAGAAAGTATTTAAAAAGAAAGAAAGAAAAAAGAAAGAAACAAAGAAAGAAAGAAACAAAGAAAGAAAGAAAGAAAGAAAAAAGAAAGAAAGAAAGAACGTAGGAAAGAAAGAAAGAAAGTAAGAAAGAAAGAAAGATAGAAAGAAAGAAAGAAAGAATTTAAAAAGAAAGAAAGAAAAAAGAAAGAAAGAAACAACGAAACAAAAATTAAGAAAGAAAGAAAGAAAGAAAGAAAGAAAGAAAGAAAGAAAAAAGAGAAAGAAAGAAAAAAGAAAGAAAGAAATGAAAAAGAAAGAAAGAATGAAAGAAAGAAAGAAAGAAAAAAGAAAGTAAAATGAACGTAGGAAAGAAAGAGAGAAAGAAAGAAAGAAAGACATTAAAAAGAAAGAAAGAATGAAAAAAGAAAGAAATCAAAAAGAAAGAAAGAAAGAAAGAAAAAGGAAAGAAAGAACATAAAAAAGAATGAAAGAAAGAAAGAAGAAAGAAAGAAAAAAAGAAAGAAAGAAAGAACGTAGGAAAGAAAGAAAGAAAGAAAGAAAAAAGAACGAAGGAAAAAAAGAAAGAAAGAAATTAAAAAGAAAGAAAGAAAGAAAGAACGTAGGAAAGAAAGAAAGAAAGAAAGAAAAAAGAAAGAAAGAAAGAAAGAAATAAAGAAAGAAAGAAAGAAAGAAAGAAAAAAGAAAGAAAGAAAAAAAAGACGGAAAGAACGTAGGAAAGAAAGAAAGAAAGAACGTAGGAAAGAAAGAAAGAAAGAAAGAAAAAAGTAAGAAATAAAGAAAGAAAAAAGAAAGAAAGAAAAAAGAAAGGAAGAAAGAAAGAAAGGAAGAACGTAGGAAAGAAAGAAAGAAAGAACGTAGGAAAGAAAGAAAGAAAGAAAGAAAGAAAGAAATTAAAAAGAAAGAAAGAAAGAAAAAAGAAAGAGAGAAAGAAATTAAAAAGAAAGAAAGAAAGAAAAAAGAAAGAAAGAAAGAAAGAAAGAAAAAATAAAGAAAGAAAAAAGAAAGAAAGAAAGAAAGAAAAAAGAAAGAAAGAAAGAAAGAAAAAAGAAAGAAATTAAAAAGAAAGAAAGAAAGAAAGAAAGAAAGGAAAAATGAACGTAGGAAAGAAAGAAAGAAAGAAAGAAAGAAAGACATTAAAAAGAAAGAAAAAAGAAAAAAGAAAGAAAGAAAGAAAGAAAGAAAAAAGAAAGAAAGAACGTTAAAAAAAAGAAAGAAAGAAGAAAGAAAGAAAGAAAGAAAGAAAGAAAGAAAGAACGTAGGAAAGAAAGAAAGAAAGAAAGAAATAAGAACGAAAGAAAAAAAAAGAAAGAAAGGAAGAACGTAGGAAAGAAAGAAAGAAAGAACGTAGGAAAGGAAGAAAGAAAGAAAGAAAGAAATTAAAAAGAAATAAAGAAAGAAAAAAGAAAGAAAGAAAGAAATTAAAAGAAAGAAGGAAAGATAGGAAAAAGAAAGAAAGAAAGAAAGAAAAAAGAAAGAAAGAAAGAAAGAAAAAAGAAAGAAAGAAAGAAAGAAAAAAAGAAAGAAAGAAATAAAAAAGAAAGAAACAAAGAAAGAAAAAACAAAGAAAGAAAGAAAGAAGAAAGAAAGAAAGAAAGAAAAAAGAAGGAAAGAAAGAAAGAACGTAGGAATGAAAGAAAGAAAGAACGTAGGAATGAAAGAAAGAAAGAAAGAAGAAAGAAAGAAAAAAAGAAAGAAAGAACGTAGGAAAGAAAGAAAGAAAGAAAGAAAGAAATTAAAAAGAAGAAAGAAAGAAAGAAAAAAGAAAGAAAGAAAAAAAGAAAGAAAGAAAGAAAGAAAGAAAAAAGAAAGAAAGAAAAAAAAGAAATAAAGAACGTAGGAAAGAAAGAAAGAAAGAACGTAGGAAAGAAGGAAAGAAAGAAAGAAAGAAAGAAAGAAAAAAGAAAGAAAGAAAGAAAGAAAAAAGAAAGAAAGAAAGAAAAAAGAAAGGAAGAAAGACAGAAAGAAAGGAAGAACGTAGGAAAGAAAGAAAGAAAAAACGTAGGAAAGAAAGAAAGAAAGAAAGAAAGAAAGAAAGAAAGAAAGAAAGAAAGAAAGAAATTAAAAAGAAAGAAAGAAAGAAAAAAGAAAGAAAGAAAGAAATTAAAAAGAAAGAAAGATAGAAAAAAGAAAGAAATAAAGAAAGAAAAAGAAAGAAACAATGAAAGAAAGAAAAAAGAAAGAAAGAAAAAAGAAAGAAAGAAAGAAAAAAAGAAAGAAAAAAGAAAGAAAGAAAGAAAAAAGAAAGAAAGTAATTAAAAAGAAAGAAAGA
>JAVLUU010000887.1:0-10000 GCA_032206185.1 Columba guinea
CTTTCTTTCCTACGTTCTTTCTTTCTTTCTTTCTTTTTTCTTTCTTCTTACTTTCTTTCTTTCTTTCTTTCTTCTTTCTTCTTTTTCTTTCTTTCTTTTTCTTTCTTTCTTTCTTCTTCCTTTCTTTCGTTCTTTTTAATTTCTTTCTTTCTTTCTTTCTTTCCTACGTTCTTTCTTTCTTTCTTTTTTCTTCCTTTCTTTCTTTCTTTCTTTCTTTCTTCTTTTTTCTTTCTTTCTTTCTTTTTTCTTTCTTTCTTTTTTATTTTAATTTCTTTCTTTCTTTTTTCTTTCTTTCTTTCTTTCTTTTTTCTTTCTTTCTTTCTTTATTTCTTTTTAATTTCTTTCTTTCTTCTTTCTTTTTTTCTTTCTTTCTTTTTAATTTCTTTCTTTCTTTCTATCTTTCTTTCTTTCTTTCTTTCTTTCCCACGTTCTTTCTTTCTTTTCTTTCTTCTTTCTTTTCTTTCTTTCTTTCTTTCTTTCTTCTATCTTTCTTTCTTTCTTTTTTCTTTTTTCTTTCTTTCTTTCTTTCTTTCCTACGTTCTTTCTTCTTTCTTTCTTCTTCTTTCTTTCTTTCTTTCTTTTTAATTTATTTCTTTCTTTCTCTTTTTAATTTCTTTCTTTCCTACGTTCTTTCTTTCTTTTTTCTTTCTTTCTTTCTTCTTTTTTCTTTCTTCTTCTTTCTTCTTTTTAATTTCTTTCTTTCTTTTTTTCTTCTTTCTTTCTTTCTTTTAATTTCTTTTCTTTCTTTCTTTCTTTCTATATTTTCTCTTTCTTTCTTTCTTTCCTACGTTCTTTCTTTCTTTCTTCTTTCTTTCTTTCTTTCTTTTGTTTCTTTCTTTCTTTCTTTCTTTCTTTCTTTCTTCTTTCTTTTTTCTTTCTTTCTTTCTTTCTTTTTAATTTCTTTCTTTCTTTCTTTCTTTCTTTCTTTCTTTCTTTCTTTCTTCTTCTTTCTTCTTTCTTCTTTTTCTTCTTTCTCTTTCTTTCTTTCTTTCTTTTTTCTTTCATTCCTACGTTCTTTCTTTCTTTCTTTGTTTCTTTTTTCTTTCTTTCTTTCTTTCCTTCCTTCTTTCTTTCTTTCTTTCCTTTTTCTTTCTTTCTTTCTGTCTTTACTACGTTCTTTCTTTCTTTCTTTTTTCTTTCTTTCTTTCTTTCTTTTTTCTTTCTTTCTTTCTTTCTTTCTTTCTTTTCTCTTTCTTTCTTTTAATTTCTTTCTTTCTTTCTTTCTATCTTTCTTTCTTCCTTTCTTTCTTTCCTACGTTCTTTCTTTCTGTTTTCTTTCTTTCTTTCTTTATTTCTTTTTAATTTCTTTCTTCTTTCTTTCTTTCTTTCTTTCTTTTTTCTTTCTTTCTTTCTTTCTTTCTTTCTTTTTAATTTCTTTCTTTCTTTCTTTCTTTCTTTCCTACGTTCTTTCTTTCTTTCTTTTTTCTTTCTTTCTTTTCTTTCTTTCCTACGTTCTTTCTTTCTTTCTTTCTTCTTTCTTTCTTTCCTTCTTTCTTTTTTTCTTTCTTTCTTTCTTTTTTCTTTCTTTCTTTCTTTCTTTCTTTTTAATTTCTTTCTTTCTTTCTTTCTTTCCTACGTTCTTTCTTTCTTACTTTTTTCTTTCTTTCTTTCTTTCTTTCTTTCCTACGTTCTTTCTTTCTTTCTTTCTTTCTTTCTTTCCTACGTTCTTTCTTTCTTACTTTTTTCTTTCTTTCTTTCTTTCTTTCTTTCCTACGTTCTTTCTTTCTTTCTTTTCTTTCTTCTTTCTTTCTTTCTTTCTTTCTTTTTTCTTTCTTTCTTTCCTACGTTCTTTCTTTCTTTCTTCTTCTTTCTTTCTTTCTTTCTTTCTTTCTTTCTTTCTTTCTTTCTTTCTTTTTTCTTCTTTCTTTTTTCTTTCTTTCTATTCTTTCTTCCTTTCTTTCTTTTTAATTTCTTCTTTCTTTCTTTCTTTCCTACGTTCTTTCTTTCTTTCTTTTTTCTTCCTTTCTTTCTTTCTTTCTTTCTTTCTTTTTTCTTTCTTTCTTTCTTTTTTCTTTCTTTCTTTTTTATTTTAATTTCTTTCTTTCTTTTTTCTTTCTTTCTTTCTTTCTTTTTCTTTCTTTCTTCTTTATTTCTTTTTAATTTCTTTCTTCTTTCTTTCTTTCTTTCCTACGTTCTTTCTTTCCTTTCTTTTTTATTTCTTTCTTTCTTTCTTTTTTCTTTCTTTCTTTCTTTCGTTTTTCTTTCTTTCTTTCTTTCTTTCTTCCTTTTTCTTTTCTTTCTTTCTTTCCTTTCTTTTTAATTTCTTTCTTTCTTTCTTTCTTTCCTACGTTCTTTCTTTCTTTCTTTCTTTCTTTCTTTCTTTCTTTTTAATTTCTTTCTTTCTTTCTTTCTTTTTCTTTCTTTCTTTCTTTCTTTTTTTCTTTCTTTCTTTTTAATTTCTTTGTTTCTTTCTTTCTTTCTTTCTTTCCTACGTTCTTTCTTTCTTTCTTTTTTCTTTCTTTGTTTCTTTCTTTCCTACGTTCTTTCTTTCTTACTTTCTTTCCTTCTTTCTTTTTTCTTTCTTTCTTTCTTTTTTCTTTCTTTCTTTCCTACGTTCTTTCTTTCTTTCTTTCTTTATTTCTATCTTTCTTTCTTTCTTTCTTTCTTTCTTTCCCACGTTCTTTCTTTCTTTCTTTCTTTCTTCTTTTTTTTTTTTCTTTGTTTCTTTCTTTTCTACGTTCTTTCTTTCTTTTTTCTTTCTTTCTTTCCTACGTTCTTTCTTTCTTTCTTTCTTTCTTTCTTTCTTTCTTTCTTTTTTCTTTCTTTCTTTCTTTCTTTCTTTTTTCTTTCTTTCCTACATTCTTTCTTTCTTTCTTTTTCTTTTTTCTTTCTTACTTTCTTTCCTTCTTTCTTTCTTTCTTTCTTTCTTTCCTTTTTCTTTCTTTCTTTTTAATTTCTTTCTTTCTTTCTTTCATTCTTTCTTTCCTACGTCCTTTCTTTCTTTCTTTTTTCTTTCTTTCTTTCTTTCTTTTTAATTTCTTTCTTTCTTTCTTTCTTTTTTCTTTTTTTCTTTCTTTTTTCTTTCTTTCTTTCTTTTTTCTTTCTTTCTTTCTTCCTTTTTAATTTCTTTCTTTCTTTCTATCTTTCTTTCTTTCTTCTTTCCTACGTTCTTTCTTTCTTTCTTTCTTCTTTCTTTCTTTCTTTCTTTTTTCTTTCTTTCTTTCTTTCTTTCTTTTTTCTTTCTTTCTTTCTTTCTTTCTTTCTTTCTTTCTTTCTTTCTTTCTTTCTTTCCTACGTTCTTTCTTTCTTTTTTATTTCTTTCTTTCTTTCTTTCTTTCTTTCTGTTTTCTTTCTTTCTTTTTTTCTTTTTAATTTCTTTCTTTCTTTCTTTTTTCTTTCTTTCTTTCTTTTTAATTTCTTTCTTTCTTTCTTTCTTCCCTACGTTCTTTCTTTCTTTCTTTCTTCTTTCTTTCTTTCTTTCCTTCTTTCTTTTTTTCTTTCTTTCTTTCTTTTTTCTTTCTTTCTTTCTTTTTTCTTTCTTTCTTTCTTTCCTTCTTTCTTTTTTTCTTTCTTTCTTTCTTTTTTCTTTCTTTCTTTCTTTCTTTCGTTCATTCTTTCCTACGTTCTTTCTTTCTTTCTTTCTTCTTTCTTTCTTTCTTTCTTTCTTTTTTGTTTCTTTCTTTCTTTCTTTCTTTCTTTATTTCTTTCTTTTTAATTTCCTTCTTTCTTTCTTTCTATCTTTCTTTCATACGTTCTTTCTTTCTTTCTTTCTTTCTTCTTTCTTTCTTTCTTTCCTTCTTTCTTTTTTTCTTTCTTTCTTTCTTTTTTCTTTCTTTCTTTCGTTCTTTCTTTTTTTCCTTCTTTCTTTCTTTTTTCTTTCTTTCTTTCTTTCTTTTTAATTTCTTTCTTTCTTTCTTTCTTTCCTACGTTCTTTGTTTCTTTCTTTTTTCTTTCTTTCTTTCTTTCTTTCCTACGTTCTTTCTTTCTTTCTTTCTTTCTTCTTTTTTTTTTCTTTCTTTCTAATTTCTTTCTTTCTTTCTTTCTTTCTTTCTTTCTTTCTTTCTTTCTTTCTTTCTTTCTTTCTTTTTAATTTCTTTCTTTCCTACGTTCCTTCTTTCTTTCTTTCTTTCTTTTTTCTTTCTTTCTTTCTTTCTTTCTTTTTTCTTTCTTTCTTTCTTTCTTTCTTTTTAATTTCTTTCTTTCTTTCTTTCTTTCTATCTTTTCTCTTTCTTTCTTTCTTTCCTACGTTCTTTCTTTCTTTCTTCTTTCTTTCTTTCTTTCTTTTTTCTTTCTTTCTTTCCTACGTTCTTTCTTTCTTTCTTTCTTCTTTTTTTTCTTTCTTTCTTTTTAATTTCTTTCTTTCTTTCTTTCTTTCTATCTTTCTTTCTTTCTCTTTTCTTTCTTTCTTTCTTTCTTTCTTTCTTTCTTTCTTTTTTCTATCTTTCTTTCTTTCTTTTTAATTTCTTTCTTTCTTTCTTTCTTTTTATATTTCTTTCTTTCTTTCTTTCCCACGTTCTTTCTTTCTTTCTTTCTTCTTTCTTTTTTTCTTTCTTTCTTTCTTTCTTTTCTACGTTCTTTCTTTCTTTCTTTTTTCTTTCTTTCTTTCTTTCTTCTTTTTTCTTTCTTTCTTTCTTTCTTTTTTCTTTCTTTCCTACATTCTTTCTTTCTTTCTTTTTCTTTTTTCTTTCTTTCTTTCTTTCCTTCTTTCTTTCTTTCTTTCTTTCTTTCCTTTATCTTTCTTTCTTTCTTTCTTTCTTTTTAAATTCTTTCTTTCTTTCTTTCTTTCTTTCCTACGTCCTTTCTTTCTTTCTTTTTTCTTTCTTTCTTTCTTTCCTTCTTTCCTACGTTCTTTCTTTCTTTCTTTCTTTCTTTCTTTCTTTCATCTTTCTTTCTTTTTTCTTTCTTTCTTTCTTTCTTTCTTTCTTTTTTCTTTCATTCCTACGTTCTTTCTTTCTTTCTTTGTTTCTTTTTTCTTTCTTTCTTTCTTTCCTTCCTTCTTTCTTTCTTTCTTTCCTTTTTCTTTCTTTCTTTCTGTCTTTACTACGTTCTTTCTTTCTTTCTTTTTTCTTTCTTTCTTTCTTTCTTTTTTCTTTCTTTCTTTCTTTCTTTCTTTTCTCTTTCTTTCTTTTTAATTTCTTTCTTTCTTTCTTTCTATCTTTCTTTCTTCCTTTCTTTCTTTCCTACGTTCTTTCTTTCTGTTTTCTTTCTTTCTTTCTTTATTTCTTTTTAATTTCTTTCTTTCTTTCTTTCTTTCTTTCTTTCTTTTTTCTTTCTTTCTTTCTTTCTTTCTTTTTAATTTCTTTCTTTCTTTCTTTCTTTCTTTCCTACGTTCTTTCTTTCTTTCTTTCTTCTTTCTTTCTTTCCTTCTCTCTTTTTTTCTTTCTTTCTTTCTTTTTTCTTTCTTTCTTTCTTTCTTTCTTTCTTTCTTTTTAATTTCTTTCTTTCTTTCTTTCTTTCCTACGTTCTTTCTTTCTTACTTTTTTCTTTCTTTCTTTCTTTCTTTCTTTCCTACGTTCTTTCTTTCTTTCTTTCTTCTTTCTTTCTTTCTTTCTTTCTTTCTTTCTTTTTTCTTTATTTTCTTCCTACGTTCTTTCTTTCTTTCTTTCTTTTTTCTTTCTTTCTTACTTTCTTTCTTTCTTTCTTTCTTTCTTTCTTTTTTCTTTCTTTCTTTTTTCTTTCTTTCTTTCTTTCTTCCTTTCTTTCTTTCTTTTTAATTTCTTTCTTTCTTTCTTTCTTTCCTACGTTCTTTCTTTCTTTCTTTTTTCTTCCTTTCTTTCTTTCTTTCTTTCTTTCTTTCTTTTTTCTTTCTTTCTTTCTTTTTTCTTTCTTTCTTTTTTATTTTAATTTCTTTCTTTCTTTTTTCTTTCTTTCTTTCTTTCTTTTTTCTTTCTTTCTTTCTTTATTTCTTTTTAATTTCTTTCTTTCTTCTTTCTTTTTTTCTTTCTTTCTTTTTAATTTCTTTCTTTCTTTCTATCTTTCTTTCTTTCTTTCTTTCTTTCCCACGTTCTTTCTTTCTTTCTTTCTTCTTTCTTTCTTTCTTTCTTTCTTTCTTTCTTTCTTTCTATCTTTCTTTCTTTCTTTTTTCTTTTTTCTTTCTTTCTTTCTTTCTTTCCTACGTTCTTTCTTTCTTTCTTTCTTCTTCTTTCTTTCTTTCTTTCTTTTTAATTTATTTCTTTCTTTCTCTTTTTAATTTCTTTCTTTCCTACGTTCTTTCTTTCTTTTTTCTTTCTTTCTTTCTTTCTTTTTTCTTTCTTTCTTTCTTTCTTTTTAATTTCTTTCTTTCTTTTTTCTTTCTTTCTTTCTTTCTTTTTAATTTCTTTCTTTCTTTCTTTCTTTCTATCTTTTCTCTTTCTTTCTTTCTTTCCTACGTTCTTTCTTTCTTTCTTCTTTCTTTCTTTCTTTCTTTTGTTTCTTTCTTTCTTTCTTTCTTTCTTTCTTTCTTTCTTTCTTTTTTCTTTCTTTCTTTCTTTCTTTTTAATTTCTTTCTTTCTTTCTTTCTTTCTTTCTTTCTTTCTTTCTTTCTTTCTTTCTTTCTTTCATCTTTCTTTCTTTTTTCTTTCTTTCTTTCTTTCTTTCTTTCTTTTTTCTTTCATTCCTACGTTCTTTCTTTCTTTCTTTGTTTCTTTTTTCTTTCTTTCTTTCTTTCCTTCCTTCTTTCTTTCTTTCTTTCCTTTTTCTTTCTTTCTTTCTGTCTTTACTACGTTCTTTCTTTCTTTCTTTTTTCTTTCTTTCTTTCTTTCTTTTTTCTTTCTTTCTTTCTTTCTTTCTTTCTTTTCTCTTTCTTTCTTTTTAATTTCTTTCTTTCTTTCTTTCTATCTTTCTTTCTTCCTTTCTTTCTTTCCTACGTTCTTTCTTTCTGTTTTCTTTCTTTCTTTCTTTATTTCTTTTTAATTTCTTTCTTTCTTTCTTTCTTTCTTTCTTTCTTTTTTCTTTCTTTCTTTCTTTCTTTCTTTCTTTTTAATTTCTTTCTTTCTTTCTTTCTTTCTTTCCTACGTTCTTTCTTTCTTTCTTTTTTCTTTCTTTCTTTTTCTTTCTTTCCTACGTTCTTTCTTTCTTTCTTTCTTCTTTCTTTCTTTCCTTCTTTCTTTTTTTCTTTCTTTCTTTCTTTTTTCTTTCTTTCTTTCTTTCTTTCTTTTTAATTTCTTTCTTTCTTTCTTTCTTTCCTACGTTCTTTCTTTCTTACTTTTTTCTTTCTTTCTTTCTTTCTTTCTTTCCTACGTTCTTTCTTTCTTTCTTTCTTTCTTTCTTTCCTACGTTCTTTCTTTCTTACTTTTTTCTTTCTTTCTTTCTTTCTTTCTTTCCTACGTTCTTTCTTTCTTTCTTTCTTTCTTCTTTCTTTCTTTCTTTCTTTCTTTTTTCTTTCTTTCTTTCCTACGTTCTTTCTTTCTTTCTTTCTTCTTTCTTTCTTTCTTTCTTTCTTTCTTTCTTTCTTTCTTTCTTTTTTCTTTCTTTCTTTTTTCTTTCTTTCTTTCTTTCTTCCTTTCTTTCTTTTTAATTTCTTTCTTTCTTTCTTTCTTTCCTACGTTCTTTCTTTCTTTCTTTTTTCTTCCTTTCTTTCTTTCTTTCTTTCTTTCTTTTTTCTTTCTTTCTTTCTTTATTTCTTTTTAATTTCTTTCTTTCTTTCTTTCTTTCTTTCCTACGTTCTTTCTTTCTTTCTTTTTTATTTCTTTCTTTCTTTCTTTTTTCTTTCTTTCTTTCTTTCGTTTTTCTTTCTTTCTTTCTTTCTTTCTTTCTTTCCTTTTTCTTTCTTTCTTTCTTTCTTTCTTTTTAATTTCTTTCTTTCTTTCTTTCTTTCCTACGTTCTTTCTTTATTTCTTTCTTTCTTTCTTTCTTTCTTTTTAATTTCTTTCTTTCTTTCTTTCTTTTTTCTTTCTTTCTTTCTTTCTTTTTTTCTTTCTTTCTTTTTAATTTCTTTGTTTCTTTCTTTCTTTCTTTCTTTCCTACGTTCTTTCTTTCTTTCTTTTTTCTTTCTTTGTTTCTTTCTTTCCTACGTTCTTTCTTTCTTTCTTTCTTTCCTTCTTTCTTTTTTCTTTCTTTCTTTCTTTTTTCTTTCTTTCTTTCCTACGTTCTTTCTTTCTTTCTTTCTTTATTTCTATCTTTCTTTCTTTCTTTCTTTCTTTCTTTCCCACGTTCTTTCTTTCTTTCTTTCTTCTTTTTTTTTTTTCTTTGTTTCTTTCTTTTCTACGTTCTTTCTTTCTTTTTTCTTTCTTTCTTTCCTACGTTCTTTCTTTCTTTCTTTCTTTCTTTCTTTCTTTCTTTTTTCTTTCTTTCTTTCTTTCTTTCTTTTTTCTTTCTTTCCTACATTCTTTCTTTCTTTCTTTTTCTTTTTTCTTTCTTACTTTCTTTCCTTCTTTCTTTCTTTCTTTCTTTCTTTCCTTTTTCTTTCTTTCTTTTTAATTTCTTTCTTTCTTTCTTTCATTCTTTCTTTCCTACGTCCTTTCTTTCTTTCTTTTTTCTTTCTTTCTTTCTTTCTTTTTAATTTCTTTCTTTCTTTCTTTCTTTTTTCTTTTTTTCTTTCTTTTTTCTTTCTTTCTTTCTTTTTTCTTTCTTTCTTTCTTCCTTTTTAATTTCTTTCTTTCTTTCTATCTTTCTTTCTTTCTTTCTTTCCTACGTTCTTTCTTTCTTTCTTTCTTCTTTCTTTCTTTCTTTCTTTTTTCTTTCTTTCTTTCTTTCTTTCTTTTTTCTTTCTTTCTTTCTTTCTTTCTTTCTTTCTTTCTTTCTTTCTTTCTTTCTTTCCTACGTTCTTTCTTTCTTTTTTATTTCTTTCTTTCTTTCTTTCTTTCTTTCTGTTTTCTTTCTTTCTTTTTTTCTTTTTAATTTCTTTCTTTCTTTCTTTTTTCTTTCTTTCTTTCTTTTTAATTTCTTTCTTTCTTTCTTTCTTCCCTACGTTCTTTCTTTCTTTCTTTCTTCTTTCTTTCTTTCTTTCCTTCTTTCTTTTTTTCTTTCTTTCTTTCTTTTTTCTTTCTTTCTTTCTTTTTTCTTTCTTTCTTTCTTTCCTTCTTTCTTTTTTTCTTTCTTTCTTTCTTTTTTCTTTCTTTCTTTCTTTCTTTCGTTCATTCTTTCCTACGTTCTTTCTTTCTTTCTTTCTTCTTTCTTTCTTTCTTTCTTTTTTGTTTCTTTCTTTCTTTCTTTCTTTCTTTATTTCTTTCTTTTTAATTTCCTTCTTTCTTTCTTTCTATCTTTCTTTCATACGTTCTTTCTTTCTTTCTTTCTTTCTTCTTTCTTTCTTTCTTTCCTTCTTTCTTTTTTTCTTTCTTTCTTTCTTTTTTCTTTCTTTCTTTCGTTCTTTCTTTTTTTCCTTCTTTCTTTCTTTTTTCTTTCTTTCTTTCTTTCTTTTTAATTTCTTTCTTTCTTTCTTTCTTTCCTACGTTCTTTGTTTCTTTCTTTTTTCTTTCTTTCTTTCTTTCTTTCCTACGTTCTTTCTTTCTTTCTTTCTTTCTTCTTTTTTTTTTCTTTCTTTCTAATTTCTTTCTTTCTTTCTTTCTTTCTTTCTTTCTTTCTTTCTTTCTTTCTTTCTTTTTAATTTCTTTCTTTCCTACGTTCCTTCTTTCTTTCTTTCTTTCTTTTTTCTTTCTTTCTTTCTTTCTTTCTTTTTTCTTTCTTTCTTTCTTTCTTTCTTTTTAATTTCTTTCTTTCTTTCTTTCTTTCTTACCTACGTTCTTTCTTTCTTTCTTTTTTCTTTCTTTCTTTCTTTCTTTCTTTCTTTCTTTCTTTTTTCTTTCTTTCTTTATTTCTTTTTTCTTTCTTTCTTTCTTTATTTTAATTTCTTTCTTTCTTTTTTCTTTCTTTCTTTCTTTCTTTCTTTCTTTCTTTCTTTCTTTCTTTCTTTTTAATTTCTTTCTTTCCTACGTTCCTTCTTTCTTTCTTTCTTTCTTTTTTCTTTCTTTCTTTCTTTCTTTCTTTTTTCTTTCTTTCTTTCTTTCTTTCTTTCTTTTTAATTTCTATCTTTCTTTCTTTCTTTCTTTCCTACGTTCTTTATTTCTTTCTTTTTTCTTTCTTTCTTTCTTTCTTTCTTTCTTTCTTTCTTTCTTTTTTCTTTCTTTCTTTCTTTCTTTTTTCT
>JAVLUU010000887.1:12500-17500 GCA_032206185.1 Columba guinea
CTACGTCCTTTCTTTCTTTCTTTTTTCTTTCTTTCTTTCTTTCCTTCTTTCCTACGTTCTTTCTTTCTTTCTTTCTTTCTTTCTTTCTTTCATCTTTCTTTCTTTTTTCTTTCTTTCTTTCTTTCTTTCTTTCTTTTTTCTTTCATTCCTACGTTCTTTCTTTCTTTCTTTGTTTCTTTTTTCTTTCTTTCTTTCTTTCCTTCCTTCTTTCTTTCTTTCTTTCCTTTTTCTTTCTTTCTTTCTGTCTTTACTACGTTCTTTCTTTCTTTCTTTTTTCTTTCTTTCTTTCTTTCTTTTTTCTTTCTTTCTTTCTTTCTTTCTTTTCTCTTTCTTTCTTTTTAATTTCTTTCTTTCTTTCTTTCTATCTTTCTTTCTTCCTTTCTTTCTTTCCTACGTTCTTTCTTTCTGTTTTCTTTCTTTCTTTCTTTATTTCTTTTTAATTTCTTTCTTTCTTTCTTTCTTTCTTTCTTTCTTTTTTCTTTCTTTCTTTCTTTCTTTCTTTCTTTTTAATTTCTTTCTTTCTTTCTTTCTTTCTTTCCTACGTTCTTTCTTTCTTTCTTTTTTCTTTCTTTCTTTTTCTTTCTTTCCTACGTTCTTTCTTTCTTTCTTTCTTCTTTCTTTCTTTCCTTCTTTCTTTTTTTCTTTCTTTCTTTCTTTTTTCTTTCTTTCTTTCTTTCTTTCTTTTTAATTTCTTTCTTTCTTTCTTTCTTTCCTACGTTCTTTCTTTCTTACTTTTTTCTTTCTTTCTTTCTTTCTTTCTTTCCTACGTTCTTTCTTTCTTTCTTTCTTTCTTTCTTTCCTACGTTCTTTCTTTCTTACTTTTTTCTTTCTTTCTTTCTTTCTTTCTTTCCTACGTTCTTTCTTTCTTTCTTTCTTTCTTCTTTCTTTCTTTCTTTCTTTCTTTTTTCTTTCTTTCTTTCCTACGTTCTTTCTTTCTTTCTTTCTTCTTTCTTTCTTTCTTTCTTTCTTTCTTTCTTTCTTTCTTTCTTTCTTTTTTCTTTCTTTCTTTTTTCTTTCTTTCTTTCTTTCTTCCTTTCTTTCTTTTTAATTTCTTTCTTTCTTTCTTTCTTTCCTACGTTCTTTCTTTCTTTCTTTTTTCTTCCTTTCTTTCTTTCTTTCTTTCTTTCTTTTTTCTTTCTTTCTTTCTTTTTTCTTTCTTTCTTTTTTATTTTAATTTCTTTCTTTCTTTTTTCTTTCTTTCTTTCTTTCTTTTTTCTTTCTTTCTTTCTTTATTTCTTTTTAATTTCTTTCTTTCTTTCTTTCTTTCTTTCCTACGTTCTTTCTTTCTTTCTTTTTTATTTCTTTCTTTCTTTCTTTTTTCTTTCTTTCTTTCTTTCGTTTTTCTTTCTTTCTTTCTTTCTTTCTTTCCTTTTTCTTTCTTTCTTTCTTTCTTTCTTTTTAATTTCTTTCTTTCTTTCTTTCTTTCCTACGTTCTTTCTTTCTTTCTTTCTTTCTTTCTTTCTTTCTTTTTAATTTCTTTCTTTCTTTCTTTCTTTTTTCTTTCTTTCTTTCTTTCTTTTTTTCTTTCTTTCTTTTTAATTTCTTTGTTTCTTTCTTTCTTTCTTTCTTTCCTACGTTCTTTCTTTCTTTCTTTTTTCTTTCTTTGTTTCTTTCTTTCCTACGTTCTTTCTTTCTTTCTTTCTTTCCTTCTTTCTTTTTTCTTTCTTTCTTTCTTTTTTCTTTCTTTCTTTCCTACGTTCTTTCTTTCTTTCTTTCTTTATTTCTATCTTTCTTTCTTTCTTTCTTTCTTTCTTTCTTTCCCACGTTCTTTCTTTCTTTCTTTCTTCTTTTTTTTTTTTCTTTGTTTCTTTCTTTTCTACGTTCTTTCTTTCTTTTTTCTTTCTTTCTTTCCTACGTTCTTTCTTTCTTTCTTTCTTTCTTTCTTTCTTTCTTTTTTCTTTCTTTCTTTCTTTCTTTCTTTTTTCTTTCTTTCCTACATTCTTTCTTTCTTTTTCTTTTTTCTTTCTTACTTTCTTTCCTTCTTTCTTTCTTTCTTTCTTTCTTTCCTTTTTCTTTCTTTCTTTTTAATTTCTTTCTTTCTTTCTTTCATTCTTTCTTTCCTACGTCCTTTCTTTCTTTCTTTTTTCTTTCTTTCTTTCTTTCTTTTTAATTTCTTTCTTTCTTTCTTTCTTTTTTCTTTTTTTCTTTCTTTTTTCTTTCTTTCTTTCTTTTTTCTTTCTTTCTTTCTTCCTTTTTAATTTCTTTCTTTCTTTCTATCTTTCTTTCTTTCTTTCTTTCCTACGTTCTTTCTTTCTTTCTTTCTTCTTTCTTTCTTTCTTTCTTTTTTCTTTCTTTCTTTCTTTCTTTCTTTTTTCTTTCTTTCTTTCTTTCTTTCTTTCTTTCTTTCTTTCTTTCTTTCTTTCTTTCCTACGTTCTTTCTTTCTTTTTTATTTCTTTCTTTCTTTCTTTCTTTCTTTCTGTTTTCTTTCTTTCTTTTTTTCTTTTTAATTTCTTTCTTTCTTTCTTTTTTCTTTCTTTCTTTCTTTTTAATTTCTTTCTTTCTTTCTTTCTTCCCTACGTTCTTTCTTTCTTTCTTTCTTCTTTCTTTCTTTCTTTCCTTCTTTCTTTTTTTCTTTCTTTCTTTCTTTTTTCTTTCTTTCTTTCTTTTTTCTTTCTTTCTTTCTTTCCTTCTTTCTTTTTTTCTTTCTTTCTTTCTTTTTTCTTTCTTTCTTTCTTTCTTTCGTTCATTCTTTCCTACGTTCTTTCTTTCTTTCTTTCTTCTTTCTTTCTTTCTTTCTTTCTTTTTTGTTTCTTTCTTTCTTTCTTTCTTTCTTTATTTCTTTCTTTTTAATTTCCTTCTTTCTTTCTTTCTATCTTTCTTTCATACGTTCTTTCTTTCTTTCTTTCTTTCTTCTTTCTTTCTTTCCTTCTTTCTTTTTTTCTTTCTTTCTTTCTTTTTTCTTTCTTTCTTTCGTTCTTTCTTTTTTTCCTTCTTTCTTTCTTTTTTCTTTCTTTCTTTCTTTCTTTTTAATTTCTTTCTTTCTTTCTTTCTTTCCTACGTTCTTTGTTTCTTTCTTTTTTCTTTCTTTCTTTCTTTCTTTCCTACGTTCTTTCTTTCTTTCTTTCTTTCTTCTTTTTTTTTTCTTTCTTTCTAATTTCTTTCTTTCTTTCTTTCTTTCTTTCTTTCTTTCTTTCTTTCTTTCTTTCTTTCTTTTTAATTTATTTCTTTCCTACGTTCCTTCTTTCTTTCTTTCTTTCTTTTTTCTTTCTTTCTTTCTTTCTTTCTTTTTTCTTTCTTTCTTTCTTTCTTTCTTTTTAATTTCTTTCTTTCTTTCTTTCTTTCTTACCTACGTTCTTTCTTTCTTTCTTTTTTCTTTCTTTCTTTCTTTCTTTCTTTCTTTCTTTCTTTTTTCTTTCTTTCTTTATTTCTTTTTTCTTTCTTTCTTTCTTTATTTTAATTTCTTTCTTTCTTTTTTCTTTCTTTCTTTCTTTCTTTCTTTCTTTCTTTCTTTCTTTCTTTCTTTTTAATTTCTTTCTTTCCTACGTTCCTTCTTTCTTTCTTTCTTTTTTCTTTCTTTCTTTCTTTCTTTCTTTTTTCTTTCTTTCTTTCTTTCTTTCTTTCTTTTTAATTTCTATCTTTCTTTCTTTCTTTCTTTCCTACGTTCTTTATTTCTTTCTTTTTTCTTTCTTTCTTTCTTTCTTTCTTTCTTTCTTTCTTTCTTTCTTTTTTCTTTCTTTCTTTCTTTCTTTTTTCTTTCTTTCTTTCTTTATTTTAATTTCTTTCTTTCTTTTTTCTTTCTTTCTTTCTTTCTTTTTAATTTCTTTCTTTCTTTCTTTCTTTCTTTTTTCTTTCTTTCCTTTTTCTTTCTTTCTTTCTTTCTTTCTTTTTAATTTGTTTCTTTCTTTCTTTCTTTCCTATGTTCTTTCTTTCTTTCTTTCTTTCTTCTTTCTTTCTTTCTTTCTTTCTTTCTTTTTTCTTTCTTTATTTCCTACGTTCTTTCTTTCTTTCTTTCTTCTTTTTTTTTCTTTCTTTCTTTTTAATTTCTTTCTTTCTTTCTTTCTTTCTATCTTTCTTTCTTTCTTTTTTCTTTCTTTCTTTCTTTCTTTCTTTCTTTCTTTTTTCTATCTTTCTTTCTTTCTTTTTAATTTCTTTCTTTCTTTCTTTCTATCTTTCTTTCTTTCTTTCTTTCTTTCCCACGTTCTTTCTTTCTTTCTTTCTTCTTTCTTTTTTTCTTTCTTTCTTTCTTTCTTTTCTACGTTCTTTCTTTCTTTCTTTTTCCTTTCTTTCTTTCTTTCTTTCTTTCTTTCTTTTTTCTTTCTTTCTTTCTTTTTTCTTTCTTTCCTACATTCTTTCTTTCTTTCTTTTTCTTTTTTCTTTCTTTCTTTCTTTCCTTCTTTCTTTCTTTCTTTCTTTCTTTCCTTTTTCTTTCTTTCTTTCTTTCTTTCTTTTTAAATTCTTTCTTTCTTTCTTTCTTTCTTTCTTTCTTTCTTTCTTTCTTTTTTCTTTCTTTCTTTCTTTCTTTCTTTAATACGTTCATTCTTTCTTTTTTCTTTCTTTCTTTCTTTCTTTCTTTCTTTCTTTCTTTCTTTCTGTTTTCTTTCTTTCTTTCTTTCTTTTTAATTTCTTTCTTTCTTTCTTTCATACGTTCTTTCTTTCGTTCTTTCTTTCTTCTTTCTTTCTTTCTTTCCTTCTTTCTTTTTTTCTTTCTTTCTTTCTTTTTTCTTTCTTTCTTTCCTTCTTTCTTTTTTCTTTCTTTCTTTCTTTTTTCTTTCTTTCTTTCTTTCTTTCTTTCCTACGTTCTTTCTTTCTTTCTTTCTTCTTTCTTTCTTTCTTTCTTTTTTCTTTCTTTCTTTCTTTCTTTCTTTCTTTCTTTTTTCTTTCTTTATTTCTTTCTTTTTAATTTCCTTCTTTCTTTCTTTCTTTCTTTCATACGTTGTTTCTTTCTTTCTTTCTTTCTTCTTTCTTTCTTTCTTTCCTTCTTTCTTTTTTCTTTCTTTCTTTCTTTTTTCTTTCTTTCTTTCTTTCCTTCTTTCTTTTTTCTTTCTCTCTTTCTTTTTTC
>JAVLUU010000887.1:22500-25000 GCA_032206185.1 Columba guinea
TTCTTTCTTTTTTCTTTCTCTCTTTCTTTCTTTTTAATTTCTTTCTTTCTTTCTATCTTTCTTTCTTTCTTTCTTTCCTACGTTCTTTCTTTCTTTCTTTCTTCTTTCTTTCTTTCTTTCTTTTTTCTTTCTTTCTTTCTTTCTTTCTTTCTTTTTTCTTTCTTTCTTTCTTTCTTTCTTTCTTTCTTTCTTTCTTTCTTTCTTTCCTTCTTTCTTTCTTTCCTACGTTCTTTCTTTCTTTTTTCTTTCTTTCTTTCTTTCTTTCTTTCTTTCTGTTTTCTTTCTTTCTTTCTTTTTAATTTCTTTCTTTCTTTCTTTCCTACGTTCTTTCTTTCTTTTTTTCTTTCTTTCTTTCTTTTTAATTTCTTTCTTTTTCTTTCTTTCTTACTTTCTTTCTTTCTTTCTTTCTTTCTTTCTTTCTTTCTTTTTCCTTTCTTTCTTTCTTTCTTTCTTTCTTTCTTTTTTCTTTCTTTCTTTCTTTCTTTCTTTCTTTTTAATTTCTTTCTTTCTTTCTTTCTTTCCTACGTTCTTTCTTTCTTTCTTTCTTCTTTCTTTCTTTCTTTCCTTCTTTCTTTTTTTCTTTCTTTCTTTCGTTTTTCTTTCTTTCTTTATTTCCTTCTTTCTTTTTTTTCTTTCTTTCTTTCTTTTTTCTTTCTTTCTTTCTTTCTTTCTTTCTTTCTTTCCTACGTTCTTTCTTTCTTTCTTTCTTCTTTCTTTCTTTCTCTCTTTCTTTCTTTTTTGTTTCTTTCTTTCTTTCTTTCTTTCTTTTTTCTTTCTTTATTTCTTTCTTTTTAATTTCCTTCTTTCTTTCTTTCTTTCTTTCTTTCATACGTTCTTTCTTTCTTTCTTTCTTTCTTCTTTCTTTCTTTCTTTCCTTCTTTCTTTTTTTCTTTCTTTCTTTCTTTTTTCTTTCTTTCTTTCTTTCCTTCTTTCTTTTTTTCTTTCTTTCTTTCTTTTTTCTTTCTTTCTTTCTTTCTTTCTTTTTAATTTCTTTCTTTCTTTCTTTTTTCCTACGTTCTTTGTTTCTTTTTTCTTTCTTTCTTTCTTTCTTTCCTACGTTCTTTCTTTCTTTCTTTTTTCTTTCTTTCTTTCTTTCTTATTTCTTTCTTTCTTTCCTACGTTCTTTCTTTCTTTCTTCTTTCTTTCTCTCTTTCTTTCTTTCTTTTTTCTTTCTTTCTTTCCTACGTTCTTTCTTTCTTTCTTTCTTTCTTCTTTTTTTTCTTTCTTTCTAATTTCTTTCTTTCTTTCTTTCTTTCTATCTTTCTTTCTTTCTTTCTTTCTTTCTTTCTTTCTTTCTTTTTAATTTCTTTCTTTCCTACGTTCCTTCTTTCTTTCTTTCTTTCTTTTTTCTTTCTTTCTTTCTTTCTTTTTCCTTTCTTTCTTTCTTTCTTTCTTTCTTTCTTTCTTTCTTTTTAATTTGTTTCTTTCTTTCTTTCTTTCTTTCTTTCTTTCATTCTTTCTTTCTTTCCTACGTTCTTTCTTTCTTTCTTTTTTCTTTCTTTCTTTCTTTATTTTAATTTCTTTCTTTCTTTTTTCTTTCTTTCTTTCTTTCTTTCTTTCTTTTTTCTTTCTTTCTTTCTTTATTTCTTTTTAATTTCTTTCTTTCTTTTTTCTTTCTTTCTTTCTTTCTATCTTTTTAATTTCTTTCTTTCTTTCTTTCTTTCTTTCTTTCTATCTTTCTTTCTTTCTTTCTTTCCCACGTTCTTTCTTTCTTTCTTTCTTCTTTCTTTTTTTCTTTCTTTCTTTCTTTCTTTCTTTCTTTCTTTCTTTCTTTTTTTTTTCTTTCTTTCTTTCTTTCCTACGTTCTTTCTTTCTTTCTTTCTCTTCTTTCTTTCTTTCTTTTTAATTTCTTTCTTTCTTTCTTTCTTTCTTTCTTTCCTACGTCCTTTCTTTCTTTCTTTTTTCTTTCTTTCTTTCTTTCTTCTTTCTTTCTTTCTTTCTTTCTTTTTTCTTTCTTTCTTTCCTACGTTCTTTCTTTCTTTCTTTCTTCTTTTTTTTCTTTCTTTCTTTTTAATTTCTTTCTTTCTTTCTTTCTTTCTATCTTTCTTTCTTTCTTTCTTTCTTTCCCACGTTTTTTCTTTTTTTCTTTCTTCTTTCTTTTTTTCTTTCTTTCTTTCTTTCCTTTCTACGTTCTTTCTTTCTTTTTTCTTTCTTTCTTTCTTTCTTTCTTTCTTTCTTTCTTTCTTTCTTTCTTTCTTTCTTTTTTCTTTCTTTCTTTCTTTCTTTTTTCTTTCTTTCCTACATTCTTTCTTTCTTTCTTTTTCTTTTTTCTTTCTTTCTTTCTTTCTTTCTTTCCTTCTTTCTTTCTTTCTTTCTTTCTTTCCTTTTTCTTTCTTTCTTTCTTTCTTTCTTTTTAATTTCTTTCTTTCTTTCTCTCTCTTTCTTTCCTACGTCCTTTCTTTCCTTCTTTTTTCTTTCTTTCTTTCTTTCTTTCTTTCTTTCTTTCTTTCTTTCTTTTTTCTTTCTTTCTTTCTTTTTTCTTTCTTTCTTTCTTTTTTCT
>JAVLUU010000887.1:40000-47500 GCA_032206185.1 Columba guinea
GTTCTTTGTTTCTTTTTTTCTTTCTTTCTTTCTTTATTTCTTTCCTACGTTTATTCTTTCTTTCTTCTTTCTTTCTTTCTTTCTTTCTTTCTTTTTTCTTTCTTTCTTTCCTACGTTCTTTGTTTCTTTCTTTTTTCTTTCTTTCTTTCTTTCTTTCTTTCTTTCTTTCTTTCTTTCTTTCTTTCTTTCTTTCCTACGTTCTTTCTTTCTTTCTTCTTTCTTTCTCTCTTTCTTTCTTTCTTTCTTTTTTCTTTCTTTCTTTCCTACGTTCTTTCTTTCTTTCTTTCTTTCTTCTATTTTTTCTTTCTTTCTTTTTAATTTCTTTCTTTCTTTCTTTCTTTCTATCTTTCTTTCTTTCTTCCTTTCTTTCTTTCTTTCTTTTTAATTTCTTTCTTTCCTACGTTCCTTCTTTCTTTCTCTCTTTCTTTTTTCTTTCTTTCTTTCTTTCTTTTTTCTTTCTTTCTTTCTTTCTTTCTTTCTTTCTTTCTTTCTTTCTTTTTAATTTCTTTCTTTCTTTCTTTCTTTCTTTCCTACGTTCTTTCTTTCTTTCTTTTTTCTTTCTTTCTTTCTTTCTTTCTTTCTTTCTTTCTTTCTTTTTTCTTTCTTTCTTTCTTTTTTCTTTCTTTCTTTATTTTAATTCCTTTCTTTCATTTTTCTTTCTTTCTTTCTTTATTTCTTTTTGATTTCTTTCTTTTTTCTTTCTTTCTTTTTAATTTCTTTCTTTCTTTCTTTCTATCTTTCTTTCTTTCTTTCTTTCTTTCTTTCTTTCCCACGTTCTTTCTTTCTTTCTTTCTTCTTTCTTTTTTTCTTTCTTTATTTCTTTTTTCTTTCTTTCTTTCTTTCTTTCTTCCTTTCTTTTTTCTTTCTTTCTTTCTTTCCTACGTTCTTTCTTTGTTTCTTTCTTCTTCTTTCTTTCTTTCTTTCTTTTTAATTTCTATCCTTCTTTCTTTCTTTTTTCTTTCTTTATTTCTTTCTTTCTTTTTAATTTCTTTCTTTCTCTCTTTCTTTCTTCCCTACGTTCTTTCTTTCTTTCTTTTTTCTTTCTTTCTTTCTTTCCTACGTTCTTTCTTTCTTTCTTTCTTCTTTCTTTCTTTCTTTCTTTTTTCTTTCTTTCTTTCCTATGTTCTTTCTTTCTTTCTTTCTTTCTTTCTTTCTTCTTTTTTTTTCTTTCTTTCTTTTTAATTTCTTTCTTTCTTTCTTTTTTCTTTCTTTCTTTATTTCTTTTTAATTTCTTTCTTTCTTTCTTTCTTTCTTTCTTTCCTACGTTCTTTCTTTCTTTCTTTTTTCTTACTTTCTTTCTTTCTTTCTTTCCTACGTTCTTTCTTTCTTTCTTTCTTCTTTCTTTCTTTCTTTCTTTCTTTCTTTCTTTCTTTCTTTTTTCTTTCTTTCTTTCCTACGTTCTTTCTTTCTTTCTTTCTTCTTTTTTTTCATTCTTTCTTTTTAATTTCTTTCTTTCTTTCATTTTTCTTTCTTTCTTTCTTTCTTTCTTTCTTTCCTACGTTCTTTCTTTCTTTCTTTCTTCTTTTTTTTTCTTTATTTTAATTTCTTTCTTTCTTTCTTTCTTTCTTTCTTTCTTCTTTCTTTGTTTCTTTCTTTCTTTCCTACGTTCTTTCTTTCTTTCTTTTTTCTTTCTTTCTTTCTTTCCTTCTTTCCTACATTCTTTCTTTCATTCTTTCTTTCTTTCTTTCTTTCTTTCTTTCTTTCTTTCCTACGTTCTTTCTTTCTTTCTTTCTTCTTTTTTTTTCTTTCTTTATTTTAATTTCTTTCTTTCTTTCTTTCTTTCTTCTTTCTTTCTTTCTTTCTTTCTTTCCTACGTTCTTTCTTTCTTTCTTTTTTCTTTCTTTCTTTCTTTCCTTCTTTCCTACTTTCTTTCTTTCATTCTTTCTTTCTTTCTTTCTTTCTTTCTTTCTTTCATCTTTCTTTCTTTCTTTCTTTCCTTTTTCTTTCTTTCTTTCTTTCTTTACTACGTTCTTTCTTTCTTTCTTTTTTCTTTCTTTCTTTCTTTCTTTTTTCTTTCTTTCTTTCTTTCTTTCTTTTCTCTTTCTTTCTTTCTTTTTAATTTCTTTCTTTCTTTCTTTCTTTCTATCTTTCTTTCTTCCTTTCTTTCTTTCCTACGTTCTTTCTTTCTGTTTTCTTTCTTTCTTTCTTTATTTCTTTTTAATTTCTTTCTTTCTTTCTTTCTTTCTTTTTTCTTTCTTTCTTTCTTTCTTTCTTTCTTTCTTTTTAATTTCTTTCTTTCTTTCTTTCTTTCTTTCCTACGTTCTTTCTTTCTTTCTTTTTTCTTTCTTTCTTTTTCTTTCTTTCGTACGTTCTTTCTTTCTTTCTTTCTTTCTTTCTTCTTTCTTCCTTTCCTTCTTTCTTTCTTTCTTCTTTCTTTCTTTCCTTCTTTCTTTTTTTCTTTCTTTCTTTCTTTTTTCTTTCTTTCTTTCTTTCTTTCTTTCTTTCTTTCTTTCTTTCTTTTTTCTTTCTTTCTTTTTTCTTTCTTTCTTTCTTTCTTCCTTTCTTTCTTTCTTTTTAATTTCTTTCTTTCTTTCTTTCTTTCCTACATTCTTTCTTTCTTTCTTTTTTCTTCCTTTCTTTCTTTCTTTCTTTCTTTCTTTCTTTTTTCTTTCTTTCTTTCTTTTTTCTTTCTTTCTTTTTTATTTTAATTTCTTTCTTTCTTTTTTCTTTCTTTCTTTCTTTCTTTTTTCTTTCTTTCTTTATTTCTTTGTAATTTCTTTCTTTCTCTCTTTCTTTCTTCCCTACGTTCTTTCTTTCTTTCTTTTTTCTTTCTTTCTTTCTTTCTTTCCTACGTTCTTTCTTTCTTTCTTTCTTCTTTCTTTCTTTCTTTCTTTTTTCTTTCTTTCTTTCCTATGTTCTTTCTTTCTTTCTTTCTTTCTTCTTTTTTTTTCTTTCTTTCTTTTTAATTTCTTTCTTTCTTTCTTTTTTCTTTCTTTCTTTTTCTTTATTTCTTTTTAATTTCTTTCTTTCTTTCTTTCTTTCTTTCTTTCTTTCTTTCCTACGTTCTTTCTTTCTTTCTTTTTTCTTACTTTCTTTCTTTCTTTCTTTCCTACGTTCTTTCTTTCTTTCTTCTTTCTTTCTTTCTTTCCTTCTTTTTTCTTTCTTTCTTTCCTACGTTCTTTGTTTCTTTCTTTTTTCTTTCTTTCTTTCTTTCTTTCTTTCTTTCTTTCTTTCTTTCTTTCCTACGTTATTTCTTTCTTTCTTCTTTCTTTCTCTCTTTCTTTCTTTCTTTCTTTTTTCTTTCTTTCTTTCCTACGTTCTTTCTTTCTTTCTTTCTTTCTTCTTTTTTTTTCTTTCTTTCTAATTTCTTTCTTTCTTTCTTTCTTTCTATCTTTCTTTTTAATTTCTTTCTTTCCTACGTTCCTTCTTTCTTTCTTTCTTTCTTTTTTCTTTCTTTCTTTCTTTCTTTCTTTTTTCTTTCTTTCTTTCTTTCTTTCTTTCTTTTAATTTCTTTCTTTCTTTCTTTCTTTCCTACGTTCTTTCTTTCTTTCTTTTTCTTTCTTTCTTTCTTTCTTTCTTTCTTTTTTCTTTCTTTCTTTCTTTCTTTTTTCTTTCTTTCTTTCTTTATTTTAATTTCTTTCTTTCTTTTTTCTTTCTTTCTTTCTTTCTTTTTTCTTTCTTTCTTTCTTTATTTCTTTTTAATATCTTTCTTTCTTTTTTCTTTCTTTCTTTCTTTCTTTTTAATTTCTTTCTTTCTTTCTTTCTTTCTATCTTTCTTTCTTTCTTTCTTTCCCACGTTCTTTCTTTCTTTCTTTCTTCTTTCTTTTTTTCTTTCTTTCTTTCTTTCTTTCTTTCTTTCTTTCTTTCTTTCTTTCTTTCTTTCTTTTTTCTTTCTTTCTTTCTTTCCTACGTTCTTTCTTTCTTTCTTCTTCTTTCTTTCTTTCTTTCTTTTTAATTTCTATCCTTCTTTCTTTCTTTTTTCTTTCTTTATTTCTTTCTTTCTTTTTAATTTCTTTCTTTCTCTCTTTCTTTCTTCCCTATGTTCTTTCTTTCTTTCTTTTTTCTTTCTTTCTTTCTTTCTTTCCTACGTTCTTTCTTTCTTTCTTTCTTTTTTCTTTCTTTCTTTCTTTCTTTCTTTTTAATTTCTTTCTTTCTTTCTTTCCTACGTTCTTTGTTTCTTTTTTTCTTTCTTTCTTTCTTTATTTCTTTCCTACGTTTTTTCTTTCTTTCTTCTTTCTTTCTTTCTTTCTTTCTTTCTTTTTTCTTTCTTTCTTTCCTACGTTCTTTGTTTCTTTCTTTTTTCTTTCTTTCTTTCTTTCTTTCTTTCTTTCTTTCTTTCTTTCTTTCCTACGTTCTTTCTTTCTTTCTTCTTTCTTTCTCTCTTTCTTTCTTTCTTTCTTTTTTCTTTCTTTCTTTCCTACGTTCTTTCTTTCTTTCTTTCTTTCTTCTATTTTTTCTTTCTTTCTTTTTAATTTCTTTCTTTCTTTCTTTCTTTCTATCTTTCTTTCTTTCTTCCTTTCTTTCTTTCTTTCTTTTTAATTTCTTTCTTTCCTACGTTCCTTCTTTCTTTCTCTCTTTCTTTTTTCTTTCTTTCTTTCTTTCTTTCTTTCTTTCTTTTTTCTTTCTTTCTTTCTTTCTTTCTTTCTTTCTTTCTTTCTTTCTTTCTTTTTAATTTCTTTCTTTCTTTCTTTCTTTCTTTCCTACGTTCTTTCTTTCTTTCTTTTTTCTTTCTTTCTTTCTTTCTTTCTTTCTTTTTTCTTTCTTTCTTTCTTTTTTCTTTCTTTCTTTATTTTAATTCCTTTCTTTCATTTTTCTTTCTTTCTTTCTTTATTTCTTTTTGATTTCTTTCTTTTTTCTTTCTTTCTTTCTTTTTAATTTCTTTCTTTCTTTCTTTCTATCTTTCTTTCTTTCTTTCTTTCTTTCCCACGTTCTTTCTTTCTTTCTTTCTTCTTTCTTTTTTTCTTTCTTTATTTCTTTCTTTTTTCTTTCTTTCTTTCTTTCTTTCTTCCTTTCTTTTTTCTTTCTTTCTTTCTTTCCTACGTTCTTTCTTTGTTTCTTTCTTCTTCTTTCTTTCTTTCTTTCTTTTTAATTTCTATCCTTCTTTCTTTCTTTTTTCTTTCTTTATTTCTTTCTTTCTTTTTAATTTCTTTCTTTCTCTCTTTCTTTCTTCCCTACGTTCTTTCTTTCTTTCTTTTTTCTTTCTTTCTTTCTTTCTTTCCTACGTTCTTTCTTTCTTTCTTTCTTCTTTCTTTCTTTCTTTCTTTTTTCTTTCTTTCTTTCCTATGTTCTTTCTTTCTTTCTTTCTTTCTTTCTTTCTTCTTTTTTTTTCTTTCTTTCTTTTTAATTTCTTTCTTTCTTTCTTTTTTCTTTCTTTCTTTATTTCTTTTTAATTTCTTTCTTTCTTTCTTTCTTTCTTTCTTTCTTTCCTACGTTCTTTCTTTCTTTCTTTTTTCTTACTTTCTTTCTTTCTTTCTTTCCTACGTTCTTTCTTTCTTTCTTTCTTCTTTCTTTCTTTCTTTCTTTCTTTCTTTCTTTCTTTCTTTCTTTCTTTCTTTTTTCTTTCTTTCTTTCCTACGTTCTTTCTTTCTTTCTTTCTTCTTTTTTTTTCTTTATTTTAATTTCTTTCTTTCTTTCTTTCTTTCTTTCTTTCTTCTTTCTTTGTTTCTTTCTTTCTTTCCTACGTTCTTTCTTTCTTTCTTTTTTCTTTCTTTCTTTCTTTCCTTCTTTCCTACATTCTTTCTTTCATTCTTTCTTTCTTTCTTTCTTTCTTTCTTTCTTTCCTACGTTCTTTCTTTCTTTCTTTCTTCTTTTTTTTTCTTTCTTTATTTTAATTTCTTTCTTTCTTTCTTTCTTTCTTCTTTCTTTCTTTCTTTCTTTCTTTCTTTCTTTCTTTCTTTCTTTTTAATTTCTTTCTTTCTTTCTTTCTTTCTTTCCTACGTTCTTTCTTTCTTTCTTTTTTCTTTCTTTCTTTCTTTCTTTCTTTCTTTCTTTCTTTCTTTTTTCTTTCTTTCTTTCTTTTTTCTTTCTTTCTTTATTTTAATTCCTTTCTTTCATTTTTCTTTCTTTCTTTCTTTATTTCTTTTTGATTTCTTTCTTTTTTCTTTCTTTCTTTTTAATTTCTTTCTTTCTTTCTTTCTATCTTTCTTTCTTTCTTTCTTTCTTTCTTTCTTTCCCACGTTCTTTCTTTCTTTCTTTCTTCTTTCTTTTTTTCTTTCTTTATTTCTTTCTTTTTTCTTTCTTTCTTTCTTTCTTTCTTCCTTTCTTTTTTCTTTCTTTCTTTCTTTCCTACGTTCTTTCTTTGTTTCTTTCTTCTTCTTTCTTTCTTTCTTTCTTTTTAATTTCTATCCTTCTTTCTTTCTTTTTTCTTTCTTTATTTCTTTCTTTCTTTTTAATTGCTTTCTTTCTCTCTTTCTTTCTTCCCTACGTTCTTTCTTTCTTTCTTTTTTCTTTCTTTCTTTCTTTCCTACGTTCTTTCTTTCTTTCTTTCTTCTTTCTTTCTTTCTTTCTTTTTTCTTTCTTTCTTTCTTTCTTTTTTCTTTCTTTCTTTCTTTATTTTAATTTCTTTCTTTCTTTTTTCTTTCTTTCTTTCTTTCTTTTTTCTTTCTTTCTTTCTTTATTTCTTTTTAATATCTTTCTTTCTTTTTTCTTTCTTTCTTTCTTTCTTTTTAATTTCTTTCTTTCTTTCTTTCTTTCTATCTTTCTTTCTTTCTTCTTTCCCACGTTCTTTCTTTCTTTCTTTCTTCTTTCTTTTTTTCTTTCTTTCTTTCTTTCTTTCTTTCTTTCTTTCTTTCTTTCTTTCTTTCTTTCTTTTTTCTTTCTTTCTTTCTTTCCTACGTTCTTTCTTTCTTTCTTCTTCTTTCTTTCTTTCTTTCTTTTTAATTTCTATCCTTCTTTCTTTCTTTTTTCTTTCTTTATTTCTTTCTTTCTTTTTAATTTCTTTCTTTCTCTCTTTCTTTCTTCCCTATGTTCTTTCTTTCTTTCTTTTTTCTTTCTTTCTTTCTTTCTTTCCTACGTTCTTTCTTTCTTTCTTTCTTTTTTCTTTCTTTCTTTCTTTCTTTCTTTTTAATTTCTTTCTTTCTTTCTTTCCTACGTTCTTTGTTTCTTTTTTTCTTTCTTTCTTTCTTTATTTCTTTCCTACGTTTTTTCTTTCTTTCTTCTTTCTTTCTTTCTTTCTTTCTTTCTTTTTTCTTTCTTTCTTTCCTACGTTCTTTGTTTCTTTCTTTTTTCTTTCTTTCTTTCTTTCTTTCTTTCTTTCTTTCTTTCTTTCTTTCCTACGTTCTTTCTTTCTTTCTTCTTTCTTTCTCTCTTTCTTTCTTTCTTTCTTTTTTCTTTCTTTCTTTCCTACGTTCTTTCTTTCTTTCTTTCTTTCTTCTATTTTTTCTTTCTTTCTTTTTAATTTCTTTCTTTCTTTCTTTCTTTCTATCTTTCTTTCTTTCTTCCTTTCTTTCTTTCTTTCTTTTTAATTTCTTTCTTTCCTACGTTCCTTCTTTCTTTCTCTCTTTCTTTTTTCTTTCTTTCTTTCTTTCTTTCTTTCTTTCTTTTTTCTTTCTTTCTTTCTTT
>JAVLUU010000887.1:70000-72500 GCA_032206185.1 Columba guinea
CTTTCTTTCTTTCTTTCTTTCTTTCTTTTTTCTATCTTTCTTTCTTTCTTTTTCTTTCTTTCTTTCTTTCTTTCTTTCTTTCTATCTTTCTTTCTTTCTTTTTTTCCCACGTTCTTTCTTTCTTTCTTTCTTCTTTCTTTTTTTTTCTTTCTTTCTTTCTTTCTTTCTTTTTTCTTTCTTTCTTTCTTTCTTTCTTTCTTTCTTTCTTTCTTTCTTTCATTCTTTCTTTCTTCTTTCTTTCTTTCTTTCTTTCTATCTATCTTTCTTTCTTTCCTACGTTCTTTCTTTCCTCTTACTTTCTTTCTTTCTTTCTTTCTTTCTTTCTTTCTTTCTTTCTTTTTTGTTTCTTTCTTTCTTTCTTTCTTTCTTTCCTACGTTCTTTCTTTCTTTCTTTCCTACGTTCTTTCTTTCTTTTTTCTTTCTTTCTTTCTTTCTTTCTTTTAGTTTCTTTCTTTCTTTTTAATTTCTTTCTTTCTTTCTTTCTTTCTTTTTAATTTCTTTCTTTCTTCTTTCTTTCTTTCTTTCTTTCTTTCTTTCTTTCTTTCTTTCTTTCTTTCTTTCTTTCTTTCTTTCTTTCCTACGTTCTTTCTTTCTTTCTTTCCTACGTTCTTTCTTTCTTTTTTCTTTCTTTCTTTCTTTCTTTCTTTTTCTGTTTTCTTTCTTTCTTTCTTTCTTCCTTTTAATTTCTCTCTGTCTTTCTTTCTTTCTTTCCTACGTTCTTTCTTTCTTCTTTTTTCTTTCTTTCTTTCTTTTTAATTTCTTTCTTTCTTTCTTTCTTTCTTTCTTTCTTTGTTTCTTTCTTTTTTCTTTCTTTCTTTCTTTCTTTTTTCTTTCTTTCTTTCTTTTTAATTTCTTTCTTTCTTTCTTTTTAATATCTTTCTTTCTTTCTTTCCTACGTTCTTTCTTTCTTTCTTTTTTCTTTCTTTCTTTCTTCTTTCTTTCTTTCTTTCTTTCTTTCTTTCCTACGTTCTTTATTTCTTTCTTTTTTCTTTCTTTCTTTCTTTCTTTCTTTCTTTCCTACGTTCTTTCATTCATTCTTTTTTCTTTCTTTCTTTCTTTCTTTCTTTCTTTCTTTCTTTCTTTCTTTCTTTTTTCTTTCTTTCTTTCTTTCTTTCTTTCTTTCTTTCTTTCTTTTTTCTTTCTTTACTACGTTCTTTCTTTCTTTCTTTCTTTTTTCTTTCTTTCTTTCTTTTTTCTTTCTTTCTTTCTTTCTTTTTTCTTTCTTTTTTCTTTCTTTCTTTCTTTTTTCTTTCTTTCTTTCTTTCTTTTTTATTTCTTTTTTCTTTCTTTCTTTCTTTTTTCTTTCTTTCTTTCTTTCCTTCTTTCTTTTTTCTTTCTTTCTTTTTTCTTTCTTTCTTTCTTTCTTTCTTTTTAATTTCTTTCTTTCTTTCTTTCTTTCCTTTTAATTTCTTTCTTTCTTTCTTTCTTTCTTTCTTTTTTCTTTCCTTTTTCTTTCTTTCTTTCTTTCTTTCCTACGTTCGTTCATTCTTTCTTCTTTCTTTCTTTCTTTCTTTCTTCTTTCTTTCCTACGTTCTTTCTTTCTTTCTTTCTTTCTTCCTTTTTTTTTCTTTCTTTCTTTTTAATTTCTTTCTTTCTTTCTTTCTTTCTATCTTTCTTTCTTTCTTTCTTTCTTTCTTTCTTTCTTTTTAATTTCTTTCTTTCCTACGTTCTTTCTTTCTTTCTTTCTTTTTTCTTTCTTTTTTCTTTCTTTCTTTCTTTCTTTCTTTCTTTCTTTCTTTTTAATTTCTTTCTTTCTTTCTTTCTTTCTTTCCTTTTTCTTTCTTTCTTCCTTTCTTTCTTTCTTTTTAATTTCTATCTTTCTTTCTTTCTTTCCTACATTCTTTCTTTCTTTATTTTTTCTTTCTTTCTTTCTTTCTTTCTTTCTTTCTTTCTTTCTTTCTTTTTAATTTCTTTCTTTCTTTCTTTCCTACGTTCTTTCTTTCTTTCTTTGTTTCTTTCTTTTTAATTTCTTTCTTTCTTTCTTTCTTTCTGTTTTCTTTCTTTCTTTCTTTCTTTTTAATTTCTTTCTTTCTTTCTTTCTTTCCTACGTTCTTTCTTTCTTCTTTTTTCTTTCTTTATTCCTTTTAATTTCTTTCTTTCTTTTTTTCTTTCTTTCTTTCTTTTTTCTTTCTTTCTTTCTTTCTTTCTTTCTTTTTTCTTTCTTTCTTTCTTTCTTTCTATCTTTCTTTCTTTCTTTCTTTTTTCTTTCTTTTTAATTTCTTTCTTTCTTTCTTTCTTTCTTTCTTTTTTCTTTCTTTCTTTCTTTTTTTTAGTTTGTTTCTTTCTGTTTTCTTTCTTTCTTTCTTTTTTCTTTCTTTCTTTCTTTCTTTCTTTCATTCCTATGTTCTTTCTTTCATTCTTTTTTCTTTCTTTCTTTCTATCTTTCTTTATTTTTTCTTTCTTTTCTACGTTCTTTCTTTCTTTCTTTCTTTCTTTTCTCTTTCTTTCTTTCTTTCCTTCTTTCTTTCTTTCTTTCTTTCTTTCCTTTTTCTTTCTTTCT